>MU689796.1:53952-101342 GCA_026770625.1 Nicotiana glauca
GGGGGGGGGGGGGGGTTCTAAGGGGGGGCTGTGTGTGGTTTGGGTGTTATATACTGTGGTGGAAAATGAATCTCAACCATTTGATCAAACGAAATCAAAGGCCCAGATCATTCACTTAATTGGAACGACATCGTTTAGCTGTAATAGAGATCGTATGGGTCTCTGATGCAAATGGGTCGGAGTCAGGGTCGGGGTCGGATACGGGCGATTGGGCGAAGTTTTGGCCGTTCGATCATATGATATCGACGGTCCTGATCAAAACTTATCCAAACGACGTCGTTTGGCTTAAGCTGGAGACCGGATTGGGTTGAGTAACGGGCCTGGGCTAGTTTGGGGTGGGTTTCAGGCGAAAATCAATTGGGCCAGGTGAATTTGGCCCAATTTCACTTCCTTTCTCTTTTTATCAATTTTTTCTTTTATTTTCTTCCTAAATTAATTTTGAAAATTAAAACTAAAAATCCTAACATAAATAATAAAACTAAAATTGACTTAAAAATATTAATCCAGTTTAAGTAGTTAAATACTAAAAAAAATAATCACACAATTCGACATTAAACACTTTTAAAATGCAAAATACGTTATTTTTTGATTCCTTCATTTTCGTAAAATAAGTAATTTACTACTCGACTCAAAAGATTATAAAATTAAATCCTAAATGCAAATGTAACCTATCTTTTTTTATTTATTTTTTTATTTAAACAAATAAACATGCATGGACACAGGCAAATAATGACAGAAAATACCACGAAAATTCACAAAAATGCACACAATAAAACAAATATTTTTATCTTTATTTTTGTGGGAGTAATTCTTGTGAGGCAAAAATCACGTGCTCACAGGCGCTAAGACTTTTTCCAGAATAGTGGTATCGGAGTCAATTTCCACAGAGAGCTTGGAATGGAGTTGCGTATTTATTTAGACTAGGAATGCGTGTTAGCTTCTAATTGTACTTCTAACTTTTTTGGATTTTCTTGTTATCACTACTATTATAAACTAAGAATAAGACTAAATTATGCTAAGAGAAATATTTGCTAAGATGTAATTAATATAGAGAGGGGAACTAGGGTCATGGCATTACCTAGGTGGTTAACTAACGGGTAGAAACTACTAACAATAGATTGACAAATTTGGGATCAATGTTATAACCGTTGCATAATTGTACCCACTCTCACACCTCTCGGTAGAGAGAGCGATTTTTCCCAATTGACTCTCTTGAGACCAATTGGGTATGCCAATTAGACCAAGCAACTAAGGTTCAAGTAGGGTGATTACTCTCTCGAGGTTTAACCCGTTAATTGGGACTGCCATTTCTCATGGGTTCATCCCAATTCCTTGTTAGGTCAATTTTGGGGTCATAGACTCTCTTTCTCAAGAAGGGTCAAGGCCCACTAAGCTGGAATCAATGTTTGCAACCACCAATCCTTAATTAAACCATAAAATTAACCCAAATAAAAAACACCCAATATCAATCTATCATTAATAAGCAACACCCATCAATTACCCATACTAGGGTTGAGCCACAACCCTAGCTAATGGGTTTAGCTAGACATAATTAGAGAAGAAACTGAAGAAATAGAAGATGAAATAACCATATTAATTAATTTCTAATGTTAAACTACAAGAATCTATGATGGAATAAGCTCAAAATGCCTAAAATAGGCTAATACAAATGTCTCACGAGCGCAGCAGCTATTAGGTGTACAAAACTTAACCTAAAAATGGCAAATGTTCTATTTATAGTGGGCTGGAAAAACAGGACAAAAATACCTCTGTGGGGTCAGTGCGGACCACACAAAGTTGGCACGCGGCCGCACTGGGTTGCTTGACTTCTGAATCTTGCTCTCTGAAGATGGTGATGCGGACCGCACACAGTTGGAATGCGGCCACATGAAGACTGGCACGAACCGCACAAAGTTGTTGTGCGACCGCATGAATGGTTTTGGCAGCTTCTCTGAACTTTACTGACGCAGAAAGCGTGACCATAGAGTGCGGCCGCATGGTTTGCTTCTAGAATATGACACTCTCTAAACTTCTTGGACGCGACCACATAGCCAGATTGTGCGGCCGCATGAGTGAGACGCGTGCCGCATGAAGTGGGACGCGACCGCATGAGTTTGACTTGTAGTTTCACAGTATCTGAACTCCTATAGTGCGGCCGCATGACATGATGGTGCAGTCCGCACCAAATTCTGAATGTCCTTACTTTAATGATCTTTGACACTTGAGTAGGTTTCACACCAACTTGAGCCGATCTTTGATGATTTGTCACTTTATAGTTCAAACCTGCAATCAAACGCAATCTGTAAGCATTCTGGGACTATTTTGTAGAAAATTACACTCAAAGCGCATGCAAGTATGGGTATAAAACATGTTAAAATCCTACTTATCACCGAGATGAATAGAAGTTGTGTTAAGATTGGTTATAACTAATTCTTCCTTGCCATGACGTATTTACTTTTACTGTCGAATTCCTTGCCAGAATAGTGTAGTTTATTATTGATCCCTTGCCAGGACACTTGGTATGGTTGTATATAAAAGTATATAAATATATGGATCGGATTGCACGCCGCAATAATACTATATATGGATCGGGCTATGCACCGAAACTTTATTAAACATGGGTCGGGTTGCACGCTGCAACAATTCTAAATATGGATCGGGTTGCACAACGCAAGAAATGTTATATTGGATCGGGTTGCACGCCGCAACAGTGTTAAATAATAAGGGATCGGGTTGTGCGCCGCAACAGTATCAATATTCTTTGTTGCAGATTCTGAGGCGTTCTCTCATATTTCTCTTAAGTTCCTACTGGATTTGACATTTTCCCCGTAGTGTGTGCACCCTCCCATTTAAATTGTTTATTCTTGTTATTTTCCGCTGTATATTATATAATGCATAGGTTTATCTAGAGTCTGGTCCTAGCCTCGTCATTACCTCAGCGGGTTAGGCCAGGCACTTACCAGCACATGGGGTCGGTTGTGCTGATACTAAACTCTACACTATGTGCCGATGCCGGAGCAGCTTTGGACAGTAGCACCTGGGGAGCTAGCCTTAAGTAAATCCGGAGATCTCGAGGTAGTCCTGCAGGCGTCCGCAGGCCTGACGTTCTCTTCTATTTCATTATGTACTCTATTTTCATTAGATTTCTAGACAAATTGTATTTCTTTCAGACAATTGTTGTATTAATCTTAGCCCGTCTGTGAATGTTGTAACACCAGATTCCCGGTAGAGGAGTACATTGTCATTGTAGTACTGACTTGGTTATTTTTTTCAGCTGTTTAAGTCTTCCGCTTATTTCTGTTTATCGTTAATTTTAAAATGTTGATTATATGTTAATTCAAGTTGTTAAAAAGGATTAAAATGAAAGAGTTAGAATCTCTATGTTTCGTGGCTTGCCTAGCTTCTACGATTAGGCGCTATCACGACTCCCGAGGGTGGAAAATTTGGGTTGTGACAAGTTGGTGTCAGAGCTCTAGGTTACATAGGTCTCACAATTCACAAACAAGCTTAGTAGAGTCTGAGGGATCGGTACGGAGATGTCTGTGTTTATACCCTAGAGGCTACAGAGTTAGCAAAAAATTCACATTTGTTCTTTCTTGTCGTGCGGTTTGGCTTCTCAATGCTAATTGAATTTCTACTCTATCCTTTCACAGATGGCGAGAACATGCGCTTTCTCATCCATCGATCAGCAGCCCGAGCCCCCAGCAGCCACTCCCACGAGGGGCAGAGGCCGAGGCAGAGGTAGAGCTCAGTCCAGGGCAGCAACACCCACAACAGAGCCTCAGGTTGATTTTGAAGATGAGGTTCCTGGCCCAGCAGTTTTGTTGGGCCCAGTTCAGGTCCTAGAGGGGTTTATTGCTACCCCAGTTCTTCAGGATGCTCTGGTCCATCTAGTGGGCCTTATGGAGAGTGTAACCCAGGCAGGCTTGCTTCCTATAGCACCAGCCATCTCTCAGGCTAGAGGAAATGCCCAGACTCCTGCTATTCGCACTCCGGAGCAAATGGCTCCCCAGTTTCAGACTCTAGCAGTTCATCCAGTTAGAGCAGTTCAGTCGGGTGGGGTAGCTCAGGCCGGTGATGGAGCAACTATGTCTGCCGATGCTTTATGGAGAATGGATAGGTTCACCAAGCTCTTCACTATTACTTTCAGCGGTACATCTACTAAGGATCCCCAAGATTATGTAGATAGCTGTCACGAGGTTCTTAGGAACACGGGGATAGTTGAGACCAACGGGGTTGATTTTACCACTTTTCGCTTATCTGGATCTGCCAAGACTTAGTGGAGAGATTATTGCTTGGCTAGACTGGTCGGATCACCAGCCTTGACCTGGGAGTAGTTCACGCAGCTATTTCTGGAGAAGTTTCTCCCTATCACACAGAGAGAGGCCTAACGGAGGCAGTTTAAGCGTATCCAACAGGGTTCTTTGACAGTCACCCAGTATGATACCAGATTCATTAATTTGGCCTAGCATGCTTTTATCACACTTCCCACCAAGAGAGAGAGAGGGTGAGGAGGTTCATTGATGGACTTATTCAGCCGATTAGTCTTCATATGGCTAGAGAGAGTAGGAGTGAGATATCTTTCCAGGAGGCGGCCAATGTGGCCTAGAGAGTTGATATAGTTCTATCACAGGGGGGTGGTCATAGGGCAGACAAGAGACCCCATCATTCACGCAGATTTAGTGGTGCCTCGTCTGGAGACAGGGATTCATATGGTAGAGGCCATCCTCCTAGGCTCTTTTAATTAGCACTTCAGGTTTCTCACGATGCTTTAGGTTGACGTGGTTCTCACATGTAGTATTCTAATCAGTAGCCCTAGAGTGCACCACCAGCTCCTATCAATGCACCGCCACTCTAGAGTTTTTGGGTAGGTCATTCAGGTCGCCAGGGTTAGTTTCAGTTTCCTTGGCCTCATCACTCGGGTGGATTCTATGAGTGTGGTGAGTATGGTCATATCAGGAGGGCTTGTCTAAGATTGGTGGGCAGTCAGTCGCAGCAGCAGTCCCGTGCTATGGTTCAGGCACCAGGTGTTCCACAGCCCGCCTGGCCAGCTAGAGGTAGGGGTAGATATGCTAGAGGTAGAGATATAGGTGCTAGAGGTAGAGCTCAGACCACTAGAAGTGGAGGCTAGCCAGTTGCAAGCCGTCCTAGAGAGGTAGTCCAGGGTGGTGGGGCCCAGCCCCAATATTATGCTCTTCCATCCAGGCCTGAGGCTGAGGCTGAGGCTTCCGATGCAGTTATCACAGGTACTGTTCTAATTTGTGATAGAGATGTTACAATGTTATTTGATCCGGGGTCTACATACTCTTATATGTCCTCTTATTTTGCATCGTATTTGGTCATGCCTAGTGATTTCTTGAGTGTCCCTGTATGTGTGGCTACACCAGTGGGTGATTCTATTATGGTAGATCAAGTTCATCGTTCTTGTATTGTGGTGATTGGAGGTCTCAAGACTCATGTAGATTTGTTGCTTCTGGACATGGTTGATTTCGATGTTATATTGGGGATGGACTGTTTATCACCTTACCACGCTATCTTGGACTGTCATGCCAATACTGTGACCTTAGCCTTACCGGGTTTGCCTCATTTAGAGTGGAGAGAGACTTCTGATCATTCTATCCATAGTGTTATCTCTTATGTGAAGGCTCGGCGTATGGTCGAGAAGGGGTATTTGGTCTATTTGGCTTATGTTCTCGATTTTAGTGTTGAGGTCCCTTTTACTGATTATGTGCTCGTTGTTCGGGAGTTTCCTGAGGTATTTTCTTCAGACCTGCCAATTATGCCACCCAACAGGGATATTGATTTTTGCATTGATTTGGCTCCGGGAACTCAGCCCGTTTCTATGCCGCCGTATCGTATGGCCCCGCATGAGTTGAAAGAGTTAAATGAGCAGTTGCAAGACTTGCTTGAGAAGGGTTTCATTAGACCCAGTGTTTTGCCTTGGGGTGCACCGGTGTTGTTTGTTAAGAAGAAGGATGGGTCAATGAGAATGTGTATTGATTACCATCAATTGAACAAGGTTACAATCAAGAATGAGTATCCATTGCCGAGGATTGATGTTTTGTTTGGTCAGTTTCAGAGTGCCAAGGTATTTTCAAAGATTGACTTGAGATTGGGCTACCATCAGTTGAGGATTAGGGCATCCTATGTCCCTAAGACAACTTTCCACACTCAGTACGGGCATTATGAGTTCTTGGTGATGTCATTCGGGTTGACAAATGCCCCAGCAGCTTTTATGAATTTGATGAACCGAGTATTTAGGCCTTATTTGGATTCGTTCGTGATAGTCTTCATTGATGATATTTTAATATATTTTCGCACCGGGGAGGAGCAGAGCAGCACCTTAGAGTGGTTCTTCAAACTCTGAGGGATAGTTAGTTATATGCTAAGTTCTCGAAGTGAGAGATCTGGTTGAGTTCAGTTGCATTTTTGGGTCTTGTTTTATCAACAGAGGGTATACAGGTTGATCTAAAGAAGATTGAGGCAGTCAAGAACTAGATTATACTAACATCAGCTATAGAGATTCGGAGTTTCTTAGTATTGGTAGGCTACTATCGTCGGTTCATAGAGGGGTTTTCATCTATTGCAGCCCCGATGACCAGGTTGAACTAGAAGGATTCCCAGTTCATATGGTCGGATGAGTGTGAGGCGAGCTTTCAAAGCTCAAGATAGCTCTGACTACGGCACTAGTATTGGTTTTTCCCACAGGTTCAGTTTCTTATACGGTTTATTGTGATGCTTCTCGTATTGGACTTGGAGCAGTGTTGATGCAAGATGGCAAGGTCATTTCCTATGCTTCGCGGCAATTGAAAATTCATAAGAAGAACTATCGGGTTCATTATTTGGAGTTGGTAGCCATTGTTCACAGATTGAAGATTTGGAGGCATTATCTATATGGCGTGGTATGTGAGGTGTTCACGGATCAGAAGAGTCTTCAGTATTTGTTCAAGCAAAAGGAGTTGAATTTGAGGCAGAGGAGGTGGTTGGAGTTAGGGGTGTTCATAAAAACCCGAAAAACTGAAAACCAAACCAAACCGACCAAAAAATTGATACTTTTTGGTTCGGTTCATAGAGGGGTTTTCATCTATTGCAGCCTCGATGACCAGGTTAACCCAGAAGGGTTCCCAGTTCAGATGGTCGGATGAGTGTGAGGCGAGCTTTCAAAGCTCAAGTTAGCTCTGACTACGGCACCGATATTGTTTTGCCCACAGGCTCAGGGCCTTATACAGTTTATTGTGATGCTTCCTGTATTGGGCTTGGTGCAGTATTGATGCAGGATGTCAGAGTCATTACTTATGCTTCGAGGCAGTTGAAGATCCACGAGAAGAATTATCCGATTCATGATTTGGAGTTAGCAGCCATTGTTCACGCATTGAAGATTTGGAGGCATTATCTGTGTGGCATGGCATGTGAGGTGTTCACGGATCAGAAGAGTCTTCAGTATTTGTTCAAGCAAAAGGAGTTGAATTTGAGGCAAAGGAGGTGGTTGGAGTTTTTGAAAGACTATGATATCACCATCTTATATCATCCGAGAAAGGCCAATGTGATGGCCGATCCTTTGAGTAGGAAGTCAGCCAGTATGGGTAGTCTCGCTTATATTCTGTCGGGGAGAGACCGTTTGCTTTGGATGTTCAGGCTTTGGCCAATCAGTTCTTGAGGTTGGATGTTTCTGAGCCCGGTCATGTGTTAGCTTGCACGATCGCTCGTTCTTCTTTGTTGAAGTGTATCCGTGATCAGTAGTATGATGATCCCCATTTGTGTGTCCTTAGAGACATGGTGCAGCACGGAGGTGCGAAGCAGGATACCTTAGGTAATGACGGAGTTTTGAGATTGCAGAATCGAGTTAGTGTGCCTAATGTGGATGGACTACGAGAGTTGATTTTAGAGGAGGCCCATAGCTCCAGGTACTCTTCTAAGAGGTTAGATGAGATCTATATCAGGATTTGCAGTAGCATTATTGGTGGCGGAGAATGAAGAAGGATAACGTTGCATATGTGGCTCGGTGTTTGAATTATCAGATGGTTAAGTATGAGCATCAGAGGCCTGGTGGCTCATTTCAGAGGATTGAGCTTCCCGAGTAGAAGTGGGAGCGGATCACTATGGATTTTGTTGTTGGACTCCTACAGACTCGGAAGAAGTTTGACGTAGTATGGGTCATTGTTGATAGGTTGACCAAGTCAGCGCATTTCATTCCTGTGGAAATCTCCTATTCTTCTGAGAGGTTAGCTGAGATCTATATCCGGGAGATTGTCCGCCTTCATGGTGTGCGCGTGTCTATCATTTCAGACCGAGGTACGTAATTTACCTCACATTTTTTAAGAGCAGTTTTGCGAGAGTTGGGCATACGGGTTGAATTGAGCACAACATTTCATCCCCACACGGACGGGCAGTCCAAGCTGACTATTTAGATTTTGGAGGATATGCTCCGAGCTTGTGTCATTGACTTTGGAGGCTCATGGGATCAGTTTTTGCCCTTAGCGAGGTTTGCTTACAATAACAACTACCAGTCGAGTATCCAGATGGCTCCTTATGAGGCTTTATATGGTAGGCAGTGTCGGTCTCCGATTGGATGGTTTGAGACGGGAGAGGCTCTGTTGTTGGGTACAGATCTGGTTCAGGATGATTCAAGATAGGCTTCGTACAGCTCAGTCCAAGCAAAAGAGTTATGCTGACCGCAAGGTTCGAGATTTGGCTTTCACGGTCGGTGAGCGGGTGTTGCTTCGAGTGCCGCCTATGAAGGGAGTGATGAGATTTGGGAAGAAGGGCAAGCTTATCCCTAGGTTCGTTAGTCCGTTTAAGATTCTTGATCGAGTGGGAGAGGTGGCTTATAGACTTGCATTGTCGCCAAGCTTATCAGTTGTGCATCTAGTGTTTCATGTGTCCATGCTACGGAAGTATTACGGCGATCCATCCCACGTGTTAGATTTCAACACTGTCCAGTTGGACAAGGACTTGTCTTATAAGGAGGAGCCAGTAGCTATTCTAGACCGGCAGGTTCGTCAGCTGAGATCGAAGATTTTTCCTTCAGTTCATGTTCAGTGGAGAGGTAAACCTCCTGAGGAATCGACCTGGGAGTCCGAGTCTGATATGCAAAGCAGTTATCCCCGTCTTTTCCCCGACTCAGGTACTTCCTTCTTCTGTCCGTTCGAGGTCGAACGATTGTTTTAGAAGTGGAGAATGTGATGACCTTTTGGGTCATCACTTGCTTTTAAATTGAATTCTAGGTTTCGAGCCATTAAAATCCTCTTTTAGCATTGCCTCAATTTGCGTGCGCATTCCGGGTGCATAGCCGGAAAACTGAAAAGAGAAAATCTGTGAAAAATGATAAATTTTGACTATGGAATGAATTAATTTGACTTCGGTCAACATTTTGGCTAAACGGACCCGGACCCTTGATGTGACAGTCTCGGAGGATCCTTAGGAAAATATGGGACTTGTGCGTATGCAAATCGAATTTCGAGGTCCCAAGTCTGAGGAATGAATTTTTAAAGAAAATAATTTTCTGAAATTGTTTAAAGGATTTGGAAATGAATTTTGATCAGAACATGTTAGTGTCGGGCTCTTATTTTGGTTCAGGCGCCTGGTACAGGTCTTATATGTGGTTTAAGATGATTCTGTGAAGTTTGCTAAGAAACGAAATTCGTTTGACGTGATTCAGACCTTAATTGCAAATTTGATGTTTTAAGAAGTTTGGAATAATTTATTGGTTTTGAGGTTTAATTCGAGGTTAATGATGTTATTTTGGCGATTTGATCGCACGGATAAGTTCTTATGATATTTTTGAGTTAGTACGTATGTTCAGTTTGGAGCCTCGAGGGCTCGGGTGAGTTACAGATGTGTTTTGGAAGGTTTTAAACACTTAAAAAGTTGCAGGTTTTCAGTTGCTGGTATTCTGGTATTTCCTTCTTCGCGTTCGCGGGAAGACCCTCGCGAACGCGATAAGTTAATTATGCTGAAGGAAAATTCCTTCTACCCGAACGCGAACCCAGGTTGCGTACACGAAGCTTTGGGGGGTTTACCCTTCACGAATACGGGCCTGGTATCGCGAAGATGAAGGCTCGTGGCCTGGTCAAGGGGGAGGGAGAATTATACCTATGCGAACGCGAGGGCTCAAGGAGTTTCTTCTCTGCGACCGTGAGCCGTCTTCTGTGAACGTGAGCCGTCTTCTACGAACGTGAAGGCCTATCTGGCCTAACTCATCGCGAACGCGATGACCTATTCCGCCAAGTTATTTTAAGTTTTAAAAACAGTAGCCATTACGGGAGTTTTATCAAAAATCATAACTTCTTCATCTAAACTCCAAATTGGGAGATTTTTGAAAGGGGATTTCACCACCAATTCATAGGTATGTAATCTTAGACTCATTTTATTCAATTTTCATTAACATCCATTAGATTTCTAGGCTTAAATCATGTTTTTAAGGGTAGAAAATTAGGAATTTGCGTAGAGTTATGCCTTTTGATTAATTGTGATTTAGACCTCGTTTTGGGGTCGAATTCTGGAACTAATTATATATTCAGGCTCGTGGGTGAATGGGTGATCGGATTTTGGTCCGAACCTCGTGTTTTGACCAAGCAAGCCCGGGGTCGATTTTTGACTTTTTGGAAAGAATGATTAGAAAGCTTTAATTAAGTATTGGAATTGGACTGTTTAGCATTTATTGATGTTATTAAGTCGATTATGTATAGATACGATTGAGTTGGAGCCAAATTCGAAAGGGAAAGTAGTGTTTCAGGCTTGAGTTTGCTGTGGAAGTTCGAGGTAAGTGTTCGGTTGTCACGCCCCAGATTTTCTACCCTCGGGAGTCGTGATGGCGCCTACTCGTAGAAGCTAGGCATATAGAAATTCTAACTCTTTCATTTTAATCCCTTTTTAACAACTTGAATCTAACAGGTAATCAACATTTTAAATTAACAATAAACAAAAATAAGCGGAAGACTTAAACAGCTAAAAATAACCAAGCCAGTACTACAATACCAATGTACTCCTCTACCCGGAATCTGATGTCGCAATATTTATGGACGGACTAAAATTACTACAACAAATGTCTAAACGAATTACAATCTATCTCGAAATCTAATGAAAATACAGTACATAATGAAATAGAAGAGAATGTCGGGCCTGCGGACGCCTGCAGGACTACCTCGGGATCTCTAGATGGACTGAAGGCTGGCTCCTCGAGTGCTACTATCCAAGTGCTGCTCCGGTATCTGCACATAGTGCAGAGTGTAGCATCAGCACAACCGACCGCATGTGCTGGTAAGTGCCTGGCCTAACCTCAGTGAGGTGGTGACGAGTCTAGGACCAGACTCCAGATAAACTTGTTCAGTTATATAATATACAGTGGAAAATAACATGAATAAATAATTTAAATGGGATGGGGTACATACTACGGGGAAAATATCAAATCCAGCAGGAAATTAAGAGGAATATGAGAGAACAATTCAGAATCTACAAAAAAACAATAATAATAATAATGTTGCGGCTCGCAACCCGATCCCTTATCATTTAACACTGGTGCAGCGTGCAATCCGATCCAATATAACATCTGTTGTGGCATGCAACCCGATCCATATTTAGTAATATTGCAGCGTGCAACCCGATCCATATTTAATATTGTTGCGGCATGCAACCCGATCTATATATAGTATTGTTGCGGCGTGCAACCCGATCCATATATTTATATACCTTTAACAACATCCATACCAAGTGTCCCGACAAGGTATCAACAATAAACTACACTAGCCCGGCAAGGCATTCGACAGTAAAAGTAAATACGTCCCGGCAAGGGAGAATCAGCTATAACCAATCTTAACTCAACTTCTACTCATCTCAGCTAACACCAATGCTCAATCATAAGTAATTTCCACGAAAACAAACTTAATTCTTGCCCAATATCGAGAATCATCAATTAAAGCATACGTAGTATCATTTACGTACACAAAATTTCAATTTAAGACTCATGGTCATGCTCGACACCAACGTATAGATACTCGTCACCATGCCTATACGTCGTACTCAACAAGAAGCAAATATCAAATAGGACACAACTCCTAATCCCTCAAGCTAAGGTTAGACCGAACACTTACCTCGAACTTCCACGGCCAACTCAAGCCTCAAACACTGCTTTCCCTTTCGAATTTGGCTCCAACTCAATTGTATCTATACATAATCGACTTAATAATATAAATAAATGCTCAACGATCAAATTCCAATACTTAATTATAGATTTCTAATCATTCTTCTCAAAAAGTCAAAAATTGACCTCGGGCCCGCTTGGTCGAAACACGAGGTTCGGACCAAAACCCGATCACCCATTCACCCACGAGCCCGAATATATAATTTGTTTTGAAATACGACCCCAAAACGAGGTCAAATTCCCAAATAATCAAAAAGACCTAACTCTACCCAAATCCCTAATTTTCTACCATTAATCTCATATTTTAGGCCTAAAAATCTAGTAGGTGTTGATAAAAATAGAAGAAAACAAATCAAAGATTACTTACCCAAGAGGTTATGGTGAAGGAGTTCTTCAAAAATCGCCCAAGAGTTATGGAGAAGATGAAGTTTGTGAAAAATAATGAAAATCATGTAATGTGTTCTATTTATCTGGGCGAAATTAGTCATCGCGTTCGCGACAGGTTCATCGCGTTCGCAATGGGTTAGGCCTGATAAGCCTTCGCATTCGCGGAAGATGGCTCGCATTCACGGAGCTTCGACTCGTCAAGCCTTCGTGTTCGCGGGCCAGTGGCTGCGTTCGCAATGCACAAATGGTGAATCCCTCCCCATGCCTTTAACCTTACGCATTCACCAGTGCTTGGACGCGTTCGCGAAGGGTATTCACCCCTCAGCCTCGCGTTCGCGTGTCAAGCTTCATATTCGCGAAGAAAAAATCTGGCACCTGGGAGGTTTTCCTTATGCATTCGCGAGTGTGCCCACGCGAACGCGAAGAGTAAAATCCCTGGGCACCGAACAGCAAAAACCTGCAACTTTTTGAGTTCCATAAACCTTCCGAAACACATCCGAGCCCTCGGGGCTCAAAACCAAACATACGTACTAACTCTATAACATCATACGAACTTATCCGTGTGATCAAATCACCAAAATAACATCATTAATTCTGAAGCATGGACACATGAAACACTGGATGCATGGCTGATAAGCTCGGTGGAAATGCAAGTCTATAAGCCACCTCTCCCACTCGATCAAGAATCTCAAACGGACGAATGAACCTAGGGCTAAGCTTGCCCTTCTTCCCAAATCTCATCACGCCTTTCATAGGCGACCCTCGAAGCAATACCCGCTCACCAACCATGAAAGCCAAATCTCGAACCTAGCGGTTGGCATAACTCTTTTGCTTGGAATGAGCTGTACGAAGCCTATCCTAAATGATCCTGACCTTGTCCAAGGCATCCTGAACCAGATCCGTACCCAACAACCAAGCCTCTCCCGGCTCAAACCATCCAATCGGAGACCGACACCGCCTACCACATAAAGCCTCATAAGGAGCCATCTAGATACTCGGCTGGTAGCTGTTGTTGTAGGCAAACTCCGCTAAAGGCAAAAATTGATCCCATGAGCCTCCAAAGTCAATGACACAAGCTCGTAGCATATCCTCCAAAATCTGAATAGTTCGCTCGAACTGCCCATCCGTCTGGAGATGAAATGTTGTGCTCAACTCAACCCGTATGCCCAACTCTCTCTGAACTGCTCTCCATAAACGCGAGGTAAACTGCGTACCTTGGTCCGAAATGATAGACACGGGCACATTATGAAGACGGACAAACTCCCAGATATAGATCTCAGCTAACCTCTCAAAAGAATAGGAGACTACCACTGGAATGAAATGCGCTGACTTGGTCAGCCTATTAACAATGACCCATACTGCGTCGAACTTCTTCCGGGTCTGCCAGAGTCCAACAACGAAATCCATAGTGATCCACTCTCACTTCCACTCGGGAAGTTCAATCCTCTTAAATGAACCACCGGGCCTCTGATGCTTGTACTTAACCTGCTGACAATTCAAACACCGAGCCACATATGCAACGATATCTTTCTTCATTCTCCGCCACCAATAATGCTACCACAAATCCTAATACATATTCGCGGTGCCCAGATGAATAGAGTACCTAGAGATATGGGCCTCCTCTAAAAATCAACTCTCGGAGTCCATCCACATTAGGCACACAAACTCGACCCTGCAATCTCAGGACTCCATCGTCACCTAAGGTAACCTGCTTGGCACCTCCGTGCTGCACCGTGTCTCTAAGGACACACAAATGGGGATCATCATACTGCCGATCATGGATATGCTCCAATAAAGAAAAACGAGCGACCGTTCAAGCTAACATCCAAACTGATTGGCCAAAGCCTGAACATCCAGAGCAAGCGGTCTCTTACTGATCGGAATATAAGCGAGACGGCCCATACTGGCTGACTTCCTACTTAAAGTATCGACCACCACATTGGCCTTTCACGGCTTATATAAGATGGTGATATATAGTCTTTTAACAACTCCAACTAGGGGTGTTCATGGTTCAGTTTGGATCGGTTTTTCCCTTAAAAGAAACCAAACCAAGTAAATCGAGTTTTCAAATATTAGAACCAAACCAAACCAATTAAGTCGATTTTTCTCGATTCGGTTTATGTCGGTCTATGTCGATTTTTTGATTTTTTCGGTTATTTATCGGTTTTTTCTTAAATCTAAGACATACACTATCAAACACATATTTCGGCGATCACATTTTCAACGCAACACTATCAAATCAATTACCTTTTGATAAATCTATAATTTACCAAGATATATTGATAATAATTGAATCGAATAGTAATGAATAATTTAAGAACTCAATTAAAAATATATTATTTTTAACACGAAATGGATTCTTACATTTAATAAAAGAAAACTATCAATCAAACTAGAATGTAAAGGTAAAGAACTATACTAAAAAGTGCAAACTATTAACATTTACCATTAATTTTTTCAAACTTTGTATAAAAATATACAAATATATAGGTGTAATAATAAATTTGAAATAGCTACTCCTATAGTCGGTTTGGTTCGGTTTTTTTTTGGTTTTTAAAATTCAAAACCAAAACCAAACCAAATTTGATCGGTTTTTAAAATTCAAAACCAAAACCAAACCAAACCAAAAAGTATCCATTTTTTGGTCGGTTTGGTTTGGTTTTCGGTTTTTCGGGTTTTTATGAACACCCCTAACTCCAACCACCTCATCTGCCTCAAATTCAAACTCCTTTTGCTTGAACAAATACTGAAGACTCTTCTGATCCGTGAACACCTCACATACCACGCCATATAGATAATGCCTCCAAATCTTCAATCTGTGAACAATGGCTACCAACTCCAAATAATGAACCCGATAGTTCTTCTCATGAATCTTCAACTGCCGTGAAGCATAAGCAATGACATTTCTATCCTGTATCAACACTGCACCAATTTCAATACGAGAAGCATCACAATAAACCGTATAAGGCCCTGAACCTGTGTGAAAAACCAACACCAGTACCGTAGTTAGAGCTATCTTGTGCTTCTGAAAGCTCGCCTCACACTCATCCGACCATCTGAAGTGGGCACCCTTCTGGGTCAACCTGGTTATCTGGGCTGCAATAGATAAAAACCCCTCCACAAACCGACGATAGTAGCCTGCCAATCCCAAGAACTCCGAATCTCTGTAGTTGATGCTGATCTAAGCTAGTTCTTGACTGCCTCAATCTTCTTCGGATCAACTTGAATACCCTTTGTTGATACAATATGACCTAGAAATGACACTGAACTCAACCAGAACTCACATTTTAAGAACTTAGCATATATCTGACTATCCCTCAGAGTATGAAGAACCACTCTAAGGTGCTGCTCGTGCTCCTCCCGACTGCGGGAATATATCAAAATATCGTCAATAAAGACTATCATGAATGAATCCAAATAAGGCCCGAACACTCGGTTCATCAAATCCATAAAAGATGCTGGGGCATTTGTCAACCCGAATGACATCACCAAGAATTTATAATGCCTGTACCGAGTGCGAAAAGCTGTCTTAGAAGGGACCTTAGCACTAGAAACAATAGAAGGGACCTTAGTACTAGAATCACGAACATAAGTTAAATTGCCAAACACCCATTCTCGACCATACGTCGAGCCTTCACATAAGAGATAACGCTACAGGTAGAATGACCAAGAATCCCTCTTTACTCTAAACGAGGAAAACTCGATAAGGCTAAGGTCACAGTCTTGGCATGACAGTCCAAGATAGCGTGGTAAGGTGATAACTGGTCCATCCCCAATATAACATCGAAATCAACCATGTCTAGAAGCAACAAATCTACACGAGTCTCAAGACCAACAATCACCACAATACAAGAATGATGGACTCGATCTACCATAATATAATCACCCACCGGTGTAGACACATATACAAGGACACTCAAATCACTAGGCATGACCAAATACAGTGCAAAATAAGAGGACATATAGGAGCATGTAGACCCTGGATCAAATAAAACTGAAGCATCTCTGCCACAAACTAGAACATTACCTGTGGGTTATGGGCATACTACGCTTTCGCTATGCATCTCTGATACCAACTTGTCACGATTCGGATTTCCCACCCTCAGGGGTGTCATACCTCCTTTTTCCTACACCCCGTAAGGGATGTATAAGGGAGTTTTTCCAATTAAAGGACAATCGAAATGGGATTATTTAATTAAAAATCAGAGTTTCCACTTGGAATAATTTATGGTGTCCCAAGTCACCGGTTCAAATCCCGAATCGAGGAAAAGGTTGACTCTGTTATACAGTCCGCGAACACAGAAATCTGGGTAAGGAATTCTGTTAACCCGGAAGAAGGTGTTAGGCATTCCCGAGTTTCGTGGTTCAAGCACGGTCGCTTTGATCATACTTGGCTTATTAATTATTTAATTACTGATTTAGAACCTATATGCATTTTTCGCTTTTAATAAGAAAATTATCTTGAAATGGGTTACGCGTACGTATACCCATTTGTTTGGCACGTCAAAAATTATGTCACGCGAACATGTCCACAATTAATAATGCTTTATTATTATTAAGAGAGTTTGGCCAAAGTTGCACGAACGCATACTCCAGTTTTGTTTTTAAAATCGTAATTGTGTTACGCGGACGTATACACAATCACAATTGTGTTTTAAATGCCCCTAAAGTCTTGTCTACGAATATTAATCATTTTTATATCTAGGTTATGAAATTAATGCGAGGGCCACACAATTTGTCATTTTTTGTTCGGCATGGTGCACCTCAAATTATTTTTATTAAAAGGAAATTCAACCTAACTCATGAGGTCCACAAGCTATTTATTACCTAGTATAGCCCACCTCCACTATTTGAAAGAAATTAGTTGTCTAAATGTTAAGAAACTAGGCTGCTAATCATGGTATACTGCTTGTTTAAGTAAAAAAAGAGCAGCCCACGTTGGATTGCTGAATGGCACAAATAAATAAAGCCACGTTAACTAACATTGTTGTGGACCTGGTATACGAGACGTTGGGCTCCAGGTGAGCCCAATATCAAAATCTTAGAGATATCATGGACCATTCTCTATTTCGAACTTGGCCTAGTGATTAAAGGCCCAGAATAAGCTGAAGCCCATATTCGACTTTCAAGGCTTGGGCCAACAACTAGCCCAACTGCAAATCGATAACCCCTGAAGCTCAAACATACTAACTCTAATATTAACTCTAAATTCTACCAAATAATCTGAGAAAATTACGAGATAAACAAAATTAATGTCTATTATATAGATGACTAAACTAACATTTATACCCTAACACCAACTGACACCAGAATATTGATGATAAAGCTTTCAACCTCTTAATTTAAGAGTATAGCAAAGAATTTAAAGGCTTCCTATTAAGCTGACCAAAACTCCATATGAGCTAACAACATATACGAAATAGGAAAGTAAATACTAACATATCCTCAACTCAAAACAGTAAGGCATCAATCCAAACCAGTAGAGTGATATTATGACTTAAAGAAAATAGTAATGAATACATGCTCCTCTCAACAATAATGAATACAAAGGCTGCCTTACATATTGATCAACAAATGAACTAGCTATTCAACCTTGCAAACACACACAACTTCCAGATCTTATCCAACATTTATCATGACCTTTCATACACATTTAGCAATCAGCATAATGAATTACAAGTCATTACTACTTCATCATTCCATATTCAAAACAGAACAGTAGGAGACAAAAGAAAATTAAATTGAATCAGATGACTTTTAAAAATGCAGAAACATCAAGCACACGATTGTGTTATTACAAATCTCAACTTGAGTGCACCAAACTTCATGTTCATCCCTTTTTCACACATTACAAGGTGAGATGAATACCTGGAAAGCAAGACACAACAGAAAATGAAGGATCGGCGTAATGACAGCAGCAACTAGCCCAGATTCAACCACTTAAACGGTAGGTTCAGCTTAAAAACCCAGAAGATATATAATAGTTCAATACACCAAGTCCAAACCAAACAAAAGCCTAGCATGACTTAAAATCCAGAACTCGATGATCAAGCTTAAACCATTGTTTACTCGGATGGGCTAAAATATTTTCAAGAATTGAAAAGAATTCAAAATCACTGAGAATTTTTGATGAAACAGTAACTTTTTCCATTTTTTATCCTTTTCCTCTCTTTTTTTGATTTTCAACTCTCAAATCTCTTAGCTCTCTTGGGTCTACCTTGAAAGGCAAGAAAAGGTGCCTTTATAGGCAAGGAAAGTAGGGTAAACAACAGATTTCAGCTTTGCATTCTTGCCCTTTTTGAATTTTCGTTTTTGCCTAGATAATCCTGATTAAAAATCTTAAATTCAATTTATACCCTGCACCCAACTTCCTAGAAGCTTCTTGGTCAGTTAGCAAAAGATTCTCTCAACCAATTGCCCCAAATAACTCTCTAAGCCCTAACTATTTACTGCATCATACCACATGGTCAAATTGACCCGGGGCTCAACCCCAAACCGGACTGCTTTTCCTTTCTTTTGGGATTCCAAACTAACAAAAATCCAATCTAATTTAGAACTTCGTAATAAACCCAACCCAAAATCCAAACCGGCAAAAATTGCAAACACAAACTAGTTTCGAACTGAAAACAGAATCAAATTTTTTTAAAAAAAAAAGAACTACCTAACACTAAACACAAGCATGAAATAAACGTAATTAACAGGTTTTTGCTTTAATCATGCCAGCAGAAATTGCTTTAACAAGTAAACACTACCGAGGAACAGACAAGACGAATGAGAGAATTGTGAAGATGGAGTGAAAAATTAAAAAGAACGGAGAAAGGAGAAGGACTAGGGTACCTAATCAACATATGCGAATGGACAAAGCTTGCAAGAACTCATACTTCTCGATTTGGAACCGAAATTGGTCTCACTCATGCGTTCTTTTCAAGAATGGACAAGCGAGGCTAGTTTAGACTCTAAACTTCTTGTCAAAACTGGAAAATTCGTTTCTTTCTCCCACTCTCCAGATCCAGACTTGTCTCCATTTGGTGACGATTTGAAGAATTGTGGTGAGGGATTGAAGGTCAGGGTGAAAGAAGGTTATAAAGTCGGATTTTTGAGGGAAGAATGGAGCTCATTTGCTCTGAAAAATGGTGGAATTCCTAAGGTTGTACTAGGGTTAAGATGTGAGAGAGATGAAGGAGATGATAGAAGAACGATTGACCTGTCTCTGAAGCCTTCGGACAATTTTAAGGGACAAAGGGGATAGTTTGTTGGCCGTTGGATGAATCCAATGAAGGGTCGAGATTGAACACAGCAAAACAACATCGTTTTGGTGTTGAAGGGGCCGGACCGGGTTTAAGGCATTGGACCTGGGCGGGTTTTGACAAAAGGGGTGAATGATTTGGGCCTGGATAAAGGCACCAGAGACTAGCCCAAATCTGATGATCTTTTTCTCATTTTTTCTAGATTCTTTTAGTTTTTCCTCTTTTTTCTCTTTTTTTTCAAAATAGAATTAATTCCTAAATTAACCCTTAGAACCTAATTAACTTAAATGAAAATACCAATTAAACCCAAATGATAATTAACACAAATAATAAAAAAACAAACTAAAAGAAAACTACTCGAAATCGAAATTAAAAGGTGCAAATTAAACTATTTTTATAATTTTCCCTTTTTATTACATAAGTAATTACTAATTAATCTTTAAAAATGAAAAGTTAAATCTTAAAATGCAAATGCACATATTTTTTATTTTTCATTAATTAAAATGCACAACCAAATGCAAAAAATTAACAGAAAATGCCGCAAAATCCATAAAATTACAAATAATGAAAAGAAATTCATTTTCTTGAATTTATGTGAGTAATTAATATAGGGTAAAAATCATGACACAGCTGCCCCTCTTTGCTGGGAAACCCGGAGAGATTTTGTGCAAAGATAAAATGAGCATATACGAATGATTTTTGCCCATTTGAATACTCCGTGGGAAGCATTTTTGAAAGATTTGATCGCACCCTGCTTCCGAGGTTGCCTACATATCCTTGGCTAAAAAGGAATCAGGTTAGTGTAGTTTAGGAATGTCTGGAAGATGGGACTACCATAAAGCTGTGATTTCACTGTTGTTGCTGCTGCTGCTACTACTGCTTACTGAACCCCTTATTACACCATGTCAAAAATAAAAAGAAACTAGACTAGGCTATGATCTATTCATTACAAAAATCCTATCTATATCTTCAAACTTGATCTTGCATCTTTTGTTGCCATGCTGACTTGTATTCTCCTAGTGAAATTCCTCTATTGTCGACTTGAATTGTAATCTGAGATGTTTTCCTTTTCTTTAGGTGGATGCCTGACTGCCAACTTGAACTACAATTTGAGATGATTTCCCTTTCTCCAGGTGGACGCCTGACTGCCGAACTGTATTTTGATATATTGCCCTTTTCTCCAGGTGGACGCATGATTGCTGAACTTGAATTGTATTCCCTTGCTCTCCAGACGGGCTCCTGACTCTGAACTTGAATTATATTCCCATGCTCTCCAGATGGGCTCCTGACTGCTAAACTTGAAATGTAATCCCATGCTCTCCAGGCGGGCTCCTGACTGCTAAACTTGAAATATATTCCCATGCTCTCCAGGCAGGCTCCTGATTGCTAAACTTGAAATGTTTTCCCATGCACTCCAAGCGGGCTCCTGACTGCTGACTTGAAATGTATTCCCTACTCTCTGGGCGGGCTCCTGACTGCTAAACTTGAAATGTATTCCCTGCTCTCCAGGCGGGCTCCTGACTACTGACTTGAAATGTATTCCATGCTCTCCAGGCGGGCTCCTGACTACTAGACTTGAATGTATTCCCTGCTCTCCAGGAGGGCTCTTGAATGCTAAACTTGAAATGTATTCCCTGCTCTCCAGGCGGGCTCCTGACTGCTGACTTGAATGTATTCCCTGCTCTCCAGGCGGACTCCTGACTGCTAAATTTGAATGTACTCCCTGCTCTCCAGGGGGCTCCTGACTGCTAAACTTGAATGTATTCCTTGCTCTCCAGGCGGGCTCCTGACTGCTAAACTTGAATGTATTCCCTGCTCTCCAGGCGGGCTCCTGATTGCTAAACTTGAATGTATTCCCTGCTCTCCAGGCGGGCTCCTGATTGCTAAACTTGAAATGTATTACATGCTCTCCAGGCGGGCTCCTGACTACTAAACTTGAATGTATTCCCTACTCTCCAGGCGGGCTCTTAACTGCTAAACTTGAAATGTATTCCCTGCTCTCCAGGCGGGCTCCTGACTGCTGACTTGAAATGTATTCCCCGCTCTCTAGACAGGCTCCTGACTGCTAGACTTAAATGTATTCACTGCTCTCCAGGCGGGCTCCTGACTGCTTACTTAAAATGTATTCCCTGCTCTCCAGGCGGGCTCCTGACTGCTGACTTGAAATGTATTCCCTGCTCTCCAGGCGGGCTTCTGACAGTTGACTTAAAATGTATTCCCTGCTCTCCAGGAGGGCTCCTGACTGCTAAACTTGAAATTTATTCCCTGCTCTCCTGGCGGGCTCCTGACTGCTGACTTAAAATGTATTCCCTGCTCTTTAGGTGGGCTCCTGACTACTGACTTGAAATGTATTCCCTGCTCTCTAGGCAGGCTCCTGACTACTGAACTGAAATGTATTCCCTTGTTCTCCAGGCGAGCTCCTAACTGCTGAATTTGAACGTTTTCTCCCTGTTCTCCAAGAGGGTACCTGATTCCAACAAAAATAGACAAAACAAAGGAAATTTTCTGCCCCGGTTTGGTAGCTGGGCACATAGGTGAGTGTTAAACTGAATCATTCTACCAATTATTATCAAGAATTTGAAAGTTAATTCCTATTATCCCGGGAGGTCCTGACAACTCTTAATTAGTTGACAACTATAGATCTAAGTTGTATCTTCTAAAGATATTACTTCCGCTAAGTCCTGTTATCTAGGAGGGCCTTAAACTACGTCCTATTATCCAGGAAGGTCCTGAAAATCAAAATCAGGTCTTATCCTAAAAATGACACTCTTATGACTGAATTATACCACCATACAATAGAATTTACGCTATATCTTTTTATCTAATGGAAATCTTAAAACTTGGTCCCATTATTCAGAGGGGCGGGGGTCCTGAAAACTCCTAATTGTATCCTATCTTAAATATGCAAACTTTGAAGCCAACTTATATTCCTTATGCTAAACTATGCTATTCATGATTGCTTTAAAATTTAACTAAGCCACATTTTCCAGGAGGGTTCTGAGAGTTTACGGTCAAACTTGTTTTGGTGCTTGCTCTTCCCTTACGAAGAATTTCTCTGAAACAAACACAATTTTTTGCCCCTGTTTCAATCAAAGAAAAGTTTTGTCAGTTTAAAATGGTGGTTAGTTGATGGCATTCTTGCTGAAGGTGTCTCCGCTGCCGCGTTTTGCTTTGACCTGCTTCCCCGAACTGGCCCTGAACCGCTTGACTTTTCTGACTGACTTTCAAACCCCATCACCTTTGATCACCCGAGCGTTCTATACCCATACTATTGCTTTACATCTCTGACCCCTTTATCTGAACCTTTGCATCTCCCATGACATTACCAAATTATTCTACCGATGAAACATTCGGTGATTCCTTGTATCCCACTTTTCATCATGCTATCTTTGGTATGTTCTGGCCACACTGTTCTTTGCCATTTTGGAAGCTGGTAGTGAGCTTTGAAATCCTTTCTTATTTGCTATGAACAAAACTGACATTGAGATATCTTAGAGAAACAAACCCCAAAAGAAATGAAATGCAATGACCTTGAGAGTTAAGCATAAAGAAAATCCAAAACTAGATGACTTACTAAAAAGAAAAAGGGAAAGAGACTTATCTGAGTGGAACAGCTGGTACCATTGATCATGACATGAATTTCGAACTGATCGGCCTAATCCGTCCAACCAATCAACTTTCAGTTGCCATACTTTGTTGATCCAGAATTCCATAACCTGATTTCTTCACCCAGACACTAACCTTGTTCATCCTGCGGTGTCCTGAACAGTTTTCACCCACAAACATCTCCCATTTGTTCACTTCTCAACTCACTTTCTCCTTAAGGTGCCCGTGAGGGTTTTCACCAATAAGACTCTCTCATTTCTGGTTTCTCTCAACTCACTTTCGCCTTAAGGTACCCGTGAGGGTTTTCACCAATAAGACTCTCTCATTTCGATTTCTGTCAACTCTCGTTGCCTTACAGTGCCCGTGAGGGTTTTCACCAATAAGAATCTCTCATTTTTCATTATTTCTTGCTTGGATCAAAGTGTTGCCCTTGATATGAATCACCTCTCCTTTCTTGACTTGGCATTTCTCGAAAACTGATCGGAAGGTCTTTCTTTGGACCGTAATGTGGGCTTTTGGATGGGGTTAGAAATAAAGGGTATCAAAAGGCTCAAAACAATTCAAATGGGTCCAAAATTACAACTTTCAAAATCAGATTTCCTAGAACCACCACAACTTCTGCCCCAGTTTCTTTGCTTGGGGACTTTTGGATTTTGATTTGATGGGAGCGAACCGTGAGGCTGCCTACGTATCCTTAAAGAAATCAGGTCGAACGTATTTCATGTCATAGGAATTACTTTGTTGTTGTGATTTTTGTTTCCTTTTTCTTCCTCTTTCTCTCCTTTTCTTTTCCTCCTTCCTTTTGCCTTTTCTTTTTGTTTTTTTTCTCTTTTTTTCGTTTTCGTTTTCTTTTTCTACTTTTTTTCTTTTCTTCTTCTTTTTTCATTTTCATTTTTCTTTTCTCTCTTTTCCTTTACTAATCCTTTACGCTTTTGTTTCTGAACTTTGCTACTGATTCCAAAAGAGGGGTATGAAAGAAAATAAATAAGGCTCAAAGGGGTAACAAAGGATAAATTGTTTAGAATAATTAGGTTTAGTGTGAGCGATGAAAATCATTTCTCTCGGCGCACAATAGCAAAGTTTGCAATTGTCACCGGAATTAATGGCGCGGCGTCGAAAAACCGTTCAAGGTAATGGCACACAGACAGAGAAGATAATAACTCCAGCAAATGGCGTTCAATTAGAACTACCTCCCTTAACCTTTGGTAGTTTTCTTCCACAAAAGTATCAATCGATTGAGGAAGGACATGAAGCTAGTAGTAGTACTGAAGGTGAAATTCAACTGCAACCGGTAAAAATGGAAGAATTGATGAACTTTACAGTGAGGTGCCTACAATTTTCAGAAGCGAGTGGATCGGAGAAGCCAACACCAACAGTAGCTGATGTTGTTCGAGGAAATCGTAGCTCACAAATGGGGAGAACACTGTCATATGTACCTCCAATTGATAGAGATGGTAAGAAAATAGTTAAATTGTGTGAGGAAGACTTACAATCCCAAGAGGATTACTAGAAAACTGCTTTAATTGGTTATATAATTGGAGAAAATCCCTATGAAAAATCTATGGAAAATTTCGTGATAAGTGTTTGGAACTTTGTCACAAAGCCTCAGATTCTAATGCATGCGGAGAGATATTGTATTTTCCGATTTAAAACCATAGCAGATAGAGATCAAGTCCTGCAATCAGGACCTTACTCGTACAGGAACAAACCTATGGTACTGAAACTATGGGAAGTTGATTTTTCATTAAGCAGTGATGTTCTCAGTACAGTCCCTGTATGGGTTAGGTTTCCAGGACTGCCAGTGGGATTCTGGTCGACTGAAGCTCTTAGTAAGATGGCTAGTGCAATTGGTAAACCATTGTACACTGATAAATTTACTGCTTACTTTGAGAAGATATCTTATGCTAGAATACTTGTGGAAATTGATGTTGCTTATCCCTTACCAGATCAGATTGAGATAGAAACACCTTATGGTCCAAATATACAGACCATTGAGCATGACTGGAAGCCTAGTTTCTGTAATGATTGCCTAAAATTTGGACATGATACTATGAATTGTTGGTATAACACAAAATGTGAAGATGCACAGGGTATAAAGGAAAGGGATGGGCAGGAAACATAGAGGAAAAGAGGAAAAAAGTAGGGGAGAAATGTGAGGCAGGCCTGGATAGTCAAGCAACCACAAGTGAATGCAGAAAATCAGGAAAATGAGATGACAGTATAGGAAATTGCACAAGTGGTAAGCAATGTAGCAAGGGTGAATAATAGCAAGGAAAGGCCACAACAGGCTACTTGTATGTCAACTAATCAACAAGAGACTATTTGTAAGAATATTGAGATACAAAAGCAGACTGAAAAGGCCAAAAACATAAAGATAAATGAGATGGAAGGAAGCAGTGGTCAACAAATTGATCCAGGACCACCAGCCCCTCAAATACACAAATGATAATTGCTACATGGAACATAAGGGGGCTTAATCGAGCCCACAAGCAAAAAGAGGTGAAAACTCTTATTGCTGCAAATAAAGTAGATATTATGGCATGTATAGAAACTAGAGTAAAGGAGCAAAAAGCAAAGAAAATCCAAAAAAGAAATAGCTAATGGGTGGAGTGTGTGCTGAAATTACTTATGTGCTGTAAATGGTAGAATCTGCCTATTGCGGAGGAATTCTATTCAAGTGATAATTAGTCATATGACTGATCAATTTATCCATTGTAGTGTTGAAGACCATAGAACTCAGTTCAAGGCTCAGCTTAGTGTTGTCTATGCACAGAATGATGGGCACAAGAGGGAACGTTTATGGAGGGATCTGTGGCAGATTAATATCTCAAGTTAGGAGGTATGGCTATTGAGTGGTGATTTTAATAATGTTCTATTATCAGAAGATAGAATAGGATCTCCAGTTACTGCCGCTGAAGTAGAGGGACTTAAAGGGATGATAGATGATATGCAACGTACCCCTCTGAGGGCAACATGGTGGCATTATACTTGGAGAAATAAACAAGGAACTGGAGTAGAGTGTATAGCAAGATAGACTGGGCACTAGGAAATTATTAGTGGATTCAATAATATGGGCATGTGGAAGCAGACTATATGAATCCTTATATATCTGACCACTCTAATATTCTTATAAAGTGTGGCAGCCATAAACTACTACATCCTAAACCTTTCAGATTATACACAAATATTATGGACCAGCCTCAGTTTCCAAATATAGTTCAGCAAACATGGCAAAAGAGGTATGATGGAGTACCTATGTAGAAGATATGGTGCAAACTAAAGATTCTAAAAGAGTAGATTAAGGAGATAAATGCATACATGGCTTCCTACAGACAGAAACTTGATCAGGCAAGAGAGAGACTGGACATTGTGCAAAACCAGATGAAGCAGAATCCTTTGGTAGAGTCTCTTATAAATGAAGAGAAAGAAGCAATAGATAAAATAGAAAAATGGAGTAAAGTGGAGGAACAAGTACTGAGACAGAAATCAAAGGCCAGTTGGATTGAATGTGGAGATGCTAATACTAAATAATTTCATGCACAATGGAAGATTAGGGCCAGCCAGAACAATATAACTACTATTTACACTGAAGCAGGGGTGAAATTAACAGAAGCTAGTCTTGTTGAGAAGGAATTCATAACTGTTTTTCAGTCCTTAATGGGTGAGAGTGCTGGAGAACTACCATGTGCAAACACAACTATCATAAAGGAAGGACCATGATTAAATGTGGAGAAACAAAGAACATTGATCTAAATGGTGACAATAGAAGAGATTGTTGAAGCAGTCAAAGACATGCTTAAAGACAAAGCACCGGGGATTGATGGTTTCCTTGTGGAATTCTTCTCAATAATCTGGGAGGTTGTGAAAGAGGACA
Organism: Nicotiana glauca; assembly: GCA_026770625.1. Classification (NCBI taxonomy): domain Eukaryota; kingdom Viridiplantae; phylum Streptophyta; class Magnoliopsida; order Solanales; family Solanaceae; genus Nicotiana; species Nicotiana glauca. The sequence goes on from MU689796.1 coordinate 81,206, forward strand.
TCTTTGAAGCTGTTAAATATTTCTTCAATACAAACAGACTACCTAGTGTGATAAACACAACAACAATCACACTGGTGCCAAAAGTGAAAGCCCCAACTACAATGAAGGATTATAGGCCAATTGGTTGCTGCACTACCATGTATAAAATCATCTCTAAAGTCATCACAAGGAGGATAAAAGGTGTGCTTGAAGGACTGATTGATCAGGCACAATCAGCCTTTATTGAAGATAGGAGTATAGTGGATAATATTCTGCTAAGTCATGAATTATTCAAAGGATATGCTAAAAAAGGAGTCTCTCCCAGATGTGTGCTAAAAGTGGATCTAAGGAAAGCATATGACACTTTGGAATGGAACTTTCTAAAGCAGATACTTATAGATATTGGATTCCCCTGCAAATTTGTACAATGGATAATGACTTGTGTTACAACAGTGTCATATTCATTGGTGCTGAATGGAGGACTGACTAAGCCTTTTAAGGGGAATAGAGCAATTAGACAAGGAGATCCAATGTCTCCTTACTTATTTGTTCTTGCTATGGAATATCTGAGTAGAGAGCTAAAATTGTTACACAAGAATGGGAACTTTAATTACCATCCAAAGTGTAGAAAGCTGAACAACACACATGTGTGCTTTGTTGATGATTTGTTGCTATATTGTCAAGCTGATATGGAGTCCATAAGGACCCTAAACAAGGCTTTTTACAGGTTTTCACAAGCTTCTGGATTGCAGGCTAATGCAAGTAAAAGTGCTATCTACATGGTTGGGATAGATCAAAAGACTAGAGAGGAAATCCTACAAATACTGGGATTCAGTGAGGGCAAATTACCTTTCAGATACTTGGGCATCCCATTGGACTCAAAAAAGTTAACTATTGCTCAATACTTGCCACTGGTGGAAAAGATAACAGCAAAAGTTACTTGCTGGTCAGCAAAGTTTCTCTCCTATGCAGGAAGGTATCAACTTATAAAGGTAGTTATCTTTGGAATACAGACATACTGGGCACAGGTATTCATCATCCCAAAGAAAGTCCTGAAATTGATATAAGCCATATGCAGAACATTCCTATGTACAGGTAATGCAACTATTTCAAATAAGGCATTAGTAGCTTGGGAAAATATATGTAAACCAGTCGAAGCTGGGGGATTCAATATAATAGACATCAAGGCATGAAACAAAGCAGCTATTTTTAAGCACTTATGGGATCTAACTAGAAAGAAGGATTATTTGTGGATTCGATGGGTTCAGAGTTACTATATAAAGAAGAGAGACCTGGACACAATACCTATCCCTAAGGCAGTAGCCTGGGTAATTAGAAAGATATTTGATAGCAGGGGAGAGATTATAGGGCAGCAGCAACTTCAGGGGACCTTGCACGATAGATTAAAGAGTTTATGCAAGAGTGGGAAATATCAAATCAAACAGATGTACCTAAAGATGATACCTGGCTATTGCAAAGTGGAATGGAAGGGCTTATTGTTACACACAAGTATACATCCAAGATACAGATTCATTTTATGGCTTGCAGTACAAAAGAGGCTGGCAACAGTTGATAGATTGTTGAAATTTGGAGTCCAAGTACCAGCAGAATGTATTTTCTGCAAGAATGGATAAGAAACTTTCGACCATTTGTTTTTTGAATGTCCAGTTACAAGCAGATTATGGGCTAAACTATGCCATTGGCTGGGACATAAAAGGAGCATATGCGACTGGGAAACTGAGCTGGTATGGATAAATAAGAAAGCAAAGAGCAGAGCAGGTATCAACAGCATAACATGTTGTGTGTTTTCCATGACAGTTGCAATGATATGGAGAGAAAGAAACAAAGGCAGATTTGAGGATGGCAAGTATGATGAATATCAAATCTGTAAAGAAATAATCATACATATTCATGTTCGAGGGCAAAATAACAAGAAATGGAGAGCACTGCTGCAGCAATTGAACTGGATTCCCTGAAGAACACAAGTATAGATAGGAGTAAATGTATAGAAATGATACTAGTGTCTGTATTGGTAGATAACGTTTGTCACTTTGATATCAAAGGCATAGAATACTGATGTAAAGTAGTAGCAAGTCAAACTACTACTAGGAACAAATTGTAACATTTTTGAGTATCAATAAAACATAATTTTAACTAAAAAAAAGGATAAAGTGTTTAGATAGCAGAACAAAATGCCTTCGTCATTCCAATCTCCAAAACATGCCGACTACAAACAAATGCAATTAAACCAAAGAGAAATACATAATATCTTTTGACTGACGGTCATTTCTAAACACTTGCCTTCTATGTATGTTAGATACAAAACACCATTAGACGAACTTGCCTTTGGCCTCAGCCTGATGTGGAAGAATACGTATCAACACTTGCTGACCCACTTCGAACTTTCGTGGACGCACCTTCTTATTATATGCTCTTTACATTCTCTGTTGATACAATTGTCCATCTCACACTACTGCCAATCTTTTCTCATCGATCAAACTCAACTGCTCCGATCGGGTTTTGACCCACTCATCATCATCAATCTGTGCTTCATCATCAAGCCCTATTTTGGATTCTCGGGATTAAATTGGCTTTCAAAACTTGGCCAAAGATTCCTCATGCATGTCATGTCACTGAAACCAGCATAAAAAGGACTGTACAAGAAAGAAAAGAAAAAACAAAAATAAAACTATCAGGATTCAAAAAGAAGGGAAATTGCATTTCATTGAAATTTTAAGATAACAAGGTTTAACTCATACAAACGGACGGAACATAGAATCTGAATTACAACCCTAGAAATAATCCAGATTAAACTGAAAGAAAAATCAAAGCCAACTACCAAGACTCCCTCCGAGTAGGAAGAGGAGTAGCTTCCCAATTGTTGATCTTTGCACAGGTCCCCACAAATTGCACTTCTGCCTTACTCGATCCCTCTCCTGCTTCCACTATATTCACCTCATCGAATAACTTTTCAAACCTTTCAAGCAACTCCTTATCAGGACCAACCACAGAACCGGGCATTGTTGTTACTGGGCGCTTCTTAGTACCAGGCCTGACAAAGGATCGGGAGAGACATGGGATAGGTTTTGGAAGAACGCATGCTCTCTGTCTCAACTTTCTGGCTCGCCTTATGTCTGCAGGTGTGGGCTTGAACCCCAAACCAAAAAGTATCCAAGTTTTTGGGAAGAGACAATGGTTGTACGATGCCATGTAGAGAATCACCCAAACCCTTGCCAGGTATGAAGCCATTCTTCAACATCTCCGAAGCCACCATGACTGATGCGGCCGTTACTTTTAGGAACCAGAATACTTTTCCCTTCTGGGATCTTCTCAATTGATACTGTATTAAAGACCTGATAGACCCAGGGACCCTTGTTGTCTTCAGCTTCGATTAAAGGTACAATGGCATCACTCAGGGTACACAAATTATCCTCGCCGTGCACCATAATTTCCTGTCTGTCCCATTCAAATTTTACCATCTGATGCAAGGTAGACGGCACCGCCTTGGCGGCATGAATCTAGGGTCAACCCAGCAAAAGATTGTAAGAAACTGCCATATCCAGCACTTGAAATTCCATAGTAAATTCAATTGGCCCTATTGTCAATTCCAGCACTATGTCACCGATTGAATCTTTCCCTCCACCGTCGAACCCCCGAACGCAAATACTATTCTTGTGAATTCTTTCATTGACCACTTTCAATTTGTTCAGGGTGTATAGAGGGAAAATGTTTGTGCTGGACCCATTATCAATTAATACTTGGGTAACTACGGAATCTTCGCACTTCACCGTAAGATAAAGGGCTCTATTACACTCCATACCCTCCATGGGCAATTCATCATCAGAAAAAGTGACTCTGTTTACCTAAAAAATCTTACTTGCTATCTTTTCTAGATGGTTTACAGAGATCTTGTTAGGAACGTGGGCCTCATTCAAGATTTTCATCAACGCCCGGCGGTGCTCGTCCGAATGGATTAACAATGAGAGTAATGAGATCTGAGTAGGGGTGTTCCTCAACTGCTCTACGATAGAATAGTCCTGCACCTTTATCTTCTTTAAGAACTTTTCCACTTCTTCTTCGGTAACAGCTTTCTTCACTAACACTGGGTTATCTTTGGATGTTTTGGCCTTTCGTAACTCCTCGGGGGCAAAGTATCTCCCCGAGCGAGTCAGGCCACTGGTCTCACAAACTTCTTTTTTTAACCTTTTTCCCTTTGTAAGTTACCATCATTTGGTCATAATTCCAAGGGATGACCTTGCTGTTGACTATTGGTAGCTGAGTTACTGGTTTGATAATGACCGCCTCTGTGCGAGCACCTTCCACAACCACAACAGGCTTGTTTACTGCCTCTAGTACCACCACTTTTGCTTTTCCCTGTTTCACTGCAACCCTGCTTGATGACTCCTTCTCAACTATTACGACTGGTTTACTATCTATCCCTTTTAACTTGATCAACGACTTCCCACTAGTTTACTTTTCACTCGGCTTGACTTCACTAGACTTGATCATCATTACGGTCTGTGGGGGCTTCTTAGGCTCTCCTCCTTTATGCACTATCTCAATCGTATTGGTCTCACGATAGGCCGGCAACAAATTCTGGTTGATATTGGGAATTTCCGGGGCTTGAACCTCGATCCTACGGATATCAATGAGCTCTTGAATAGCTGCTTTCAATTTCCAGCATTTCTCTGTGTCATGCCCCGGGGCACCTGAACAATATTCACAACGCACCGAGTGGTCAAGATTTCTTGGAGGGGGGTTTGGCAACTTAGGCTCAATTGGATTTAACATACCCAACTGTCTCAACCTATGGAATAAACTGGTATATGATTCTCCCAACAGAGTGAAAGTCTTTTGCTTCTGCAACCTCTTATTCTCGAAGGCTTGGTTTGGTCGGAAACCTATTCCAGGGGAATTTTTGTAGGCTCTTAGGTATGGATAGGTATTTTGTAGAGTTGAGTAGGTATTTTGTGCGGTTGGCGCACGCCATTGCGTGTGGGCAGGAGGTTGAGTGTATGTTTGAGCATGATGGACAGAGAAGTGGGGATCTGGCAGTGGGTAGTAGTATTGTGGTGGGCTATATGGAGTGTGGGGGTAAGTTTAGTGGTGGGGTCGGGGCTGGTTATAGTAAGGTGATGGGCCCTTGGACCAAGATCTTGACTCAACCGTTGCAACATCCTCTTTCTTCTTCTTTCCCAGTACACCCCCAGTGCCGCTTTGAATGGCCTGGATGGTCGCCTTGATTGCTGAATAACTCATGATTTTGTTAGATTTGAGTCCTTCATCTACGATGACCTAATTTTTACCACTTCGTTAAAGGATTTTCCTACTGTTGACACCAAGTGACCAAAATAAGTGGGCTCCAAGGCCTGCAAGAAATAGTCAACCATTTTACTCTCTTTCATCGGAGGGTCAACCCTCACTGCTTGCTCTCTCCAATGGAAGCCATATTTTCTGAAACTCTCCCCGGGCTTTTTCTCAATTTTCGTCAATGACAGATGGTCTGGGACAATTTCAAGATTATACTGAAAATGGCAGGCAAATGCTTGGGCTAGATCATCCCAAGTAAACCACCGACCATTATCTTGCCGGGTGTACCATTCCAAAGCTGAGCCACTTAAACTTTGACTAAAATATGCCATCAGTAATTCATCTCTTCCTCCTGCTCCTCTCATCTTGCTACAAAAACCTATAAGGTGTGCCAGTGGATCACCATGCCCGTCATATAAATCAAATTTGGGTAACTTGAACCCCGTTGGTAATTGGACATCTGGGAACAGACATAGGTCTTTATATGCCACGCTTACTTGACCACCTAGCCCTTGCATATTCCCGAAGGATTGCTCCAAGCTCTTGAATTTTCTATTCATCTCCTCCTGCTTAGAATTCTTAAGAGGCTTCTCAGTTTCTATCAAGAGATGAAAATGAGGAGTTTAAGAACATGGTTCTGGTGCTTTAAAGGTCGGTTCTGGGGGATAATAGTGGTTGTCGTGAGTCTGGAACAGGGGCTCACTGGATGATCGGTGTAATGCAGTAAGTGGAGGTGCCACAAAAATATGAGTGGTTGGCGGATGAGGGTATGGGACTTGTTTTGGGTTGTGGAGATGGTGGTGTTTGGGAGGTGGTGCCATAGCATTGTTGGTAGGTGGGAAAGGCTGGAGATGAATTCACAGTAGGAGGCTCCTGAGGTTAGGCCAATGGTGGGATATAAGCAGGGTTGGCAGGATAAACTGGTGGTGGATGCCCTTTTGACCAGGCCTGGTACATTTCAGCCATTTGTTGCTTTAACTTATGCATCTCTTCTTTCATCGCATTAACATCCCATTCATCCATCTCTCTTGACGGATCGGCAATACTCGCCTCTAGTTCTTGGTTGGCCATGTTCAGCTTGTCCTTGGACGAGGTGTTGTAGGAGTGAGGTGCCGGAATGCCAATCAACTAACCACCTGCCTGGACTCAATATATCAACAACAATTGTGTTAGCGATTAGGGCTTTAATAGATTGGTAACCGCACATTTAGGGAATGAATGCACCTAAGCAGTTAACCATTTCTATTATGCATTTGCTCGGCTTCTTGCGTCATCCCGGCTTTTCCTTATTTGTATTTGCAACTTCTCTTTTTCCTCTTTTTCTTTCTCTCTTTTTTTTTCATTCTTGCCTTTGCTTTCTTTTTGTTTTTATTCTCTCATTTCCCTCTCTTGGTTTGCTATTGTTTCTTTCTCTCGGTTTCTTATTTTCTCTCTTTTCCTCTTCTTTTTCTCTCTTGTTTTTCCTCTCTTTTTCTACTCTTTTTTTCATTTTTTATTTGGTTACGGTCGAATCCTATGGAGATTTCCTACATATCATGACCCCGCATGAATCAGATAGTTCTTGGGGATATGAATGAAAAATAAATAAAAATATTTTGGAATTCTCATCTTTTCAAAAAAAGCAAATACTTTGATTACAATGACTCAAAAACTCACAGACTCAAAAGAAACTAACAGATTCTGAGAAGATGGAAATACATACTCAAAAGGACCTAACAGACTCAAAAATAACTAATAGACTCAAAACCAACTTCAACAACAAGAAAATACAGACTCAAGCAAAGATCACGAATACATTAAGGCCTCGAAAGCTCCGGGGCCGGCAGGGCGTAATTCGACCTCGCCCCGGGCCTATCTGTGAGATCCCCTTGGAGCCTTTCCAAATCACTCATTACTTGCCGGAAAAATGTCATCACTGCCGCAAAGAAAGTGGTGCGGGTCATATCCTCACATGCTTGGAATTTCACTACAATGTAATCCGCAATGGCCCCGACCCTCTCTCGGATCCTACCATTTTCTGGCAATAAACGCCCAATCTACCGGGCCCTAGCCTCCAAAGTTTGCCCGGCTGCATGGCTCTCTTCTTAAAATTGTTGCAGATCCCTTTCTAGCCGTTCTATCAAGGCGTAACAATGCTCTCTCTTATCTTTAAAATCTCTTGCCTGCTTAGCCATTTCATTTTCAAGGACCTTGACTTTTTTCTTCATACTCACCATCCCCTTGTCGTATTTCTCCTTCAGTTGCCGAATGAGATTGGCATGTTCCCCTGCATCCTTAGCTAACTTGGCTTGGGCATTTGCTAGTTCTGCTTCGGTCTTTTGTAAATCATCCTCGAAATCACGCGCCTTAAGACTGTAGATGAGTTTTTCTTCTTTTCTGCTCATGCCCGGGTTTTTAATTGCTATTTTCATCTTTCGGATTTGGGCTTGGAGAGCTTCATTCTCTTGGGACAACTTTATTCTCTCACCTTCGGCTTCTTGTGCTTGGAGATCATTGTTGAATTCCATGTTTCACAGCTTTTCTTTCAGAGCCTGAATCTCAACTTGATATGTCTTTTCTTTTTCCCCATATGCTAATCTTTCTTGGATTTTGTCGTCAAAAGCTTGAACATGAGGTCTTTTGGCAGGCCTCTCGGGCTCGGGTTCTGGTTCTTTGTTCACACAAGACCTTTTCTCAAACCAAGTAGCATAATTTGGATCTACTTCCCCCTTGGCAACATCTGGTATCTGAGTGCCATTTTTCAGATACCGACAACTATTCCAATCCTGCTGAACTAAAGCTTCGGGCAATGCAGCTTCCGGATGCAACTCTATGACCTGGGTGCTTAAATTTTCATCTCCGGGCACAATCTGATATCTTCCCAATTGCCTCAAGACCCTCTGCGGTACATATGGTTGGATACTCCTTACACCCATTATCCTCAGGTAACCTTTAGTAGCAGTTATGTATATGGCCTCCATCCTATAGTCTACTCAACCTGACCTGCTTTGAAAGCTTTCAAATGAGATGCACATGCTTCAAACCCTTCTGGCACATTGTAATCCTTTACCCTCTCCTCGTAATTGGTGATGAAGTTATCTGGGCTCGAGCCATAACTCATGAATCTGGGGTGATAGCGAAGATGCTCGATCAACCACATTTGTAAAAGGATATTGCAACCCTCAAAGAAAAGTCCATGCTCTATAGATATCCGCCAGTACCAAAGGGGCAAGTGTATGATCTTCCCTGGTAGTGAGAATTTGTGCGACTCTGTCCATACGAATATCAACTGTCCCTTTCTCATTTGGAAAAACCATAATTCCCAAGAATGCCACAATAAATACAAACCGGCGATGAATTTGCCAATGACCCTTATATTGCTTGTTGCTCAGCCCCTTTCATGCGTTTCAAAACCGGCAGAGTGCCTGAACCTGAATTATAAGAAATGGAAAGCACAACTTTCGTTGCTTACACGGTCTTTCCTCGTCTGTTTACTGATATTCAGGTGGTCAAAAAACTTGTGCGCCGACGGAGCCCTCAAAAATATAAGTTGTTGCTTCCTCAAATGTCGTCCAAACTCAATGTACCCAGCCATTTCCTCCAAAGTATGGGTGATCTCAAAGTCTGAGAAACAAAAAACTTTATGGATAGGGTCCCAGAAAGTTATCAGAGCCTTGATCAGATCGTCCTGTGGTTTAATCTCAAAGATGTTTATAAGAGCGCCCAACTGCTTTTTCACCCATTTCTTACCATCTTCATCTCGATCATTCCACCACATATGCAAGTGCACCTGAGCCTTCTCCCTGATCACTTCTGGTGAATCCTGGATAGTATTCATTTGTTCCCGTGGAAGGTTAAGGTTAGGGTTGACTCTAGTGGACCCTTTTTGAAAAACAGGTTTCCAATTTATATACAAAAAATCAAAGGACCATGATCCCCCACCCCCCTTATATGCCGATTTTAGCCAAACGAAACCCCCCCCCCCTTATATGCCAATTTTAGCCCAACTGCTTTTTCACCCACTTCTGACCATCTTCATCTAGATCATTCCACCACATACGCAAATGCACTTGAGCCTGCTCCCTGATCACTTCTGGTGAATCCTGGATAGTATTCATTTGTTCCCGTGGAAGGTTAAGGTTAGGGTTGACTCTAGTGGACCCTTTTTGAAAAACAGGTTTACAATTTATATACGAAAAATCAAAGAACCATGATCCCCCACACGAATTTTGAGGCCATGGAGGACTATTTTATGACACTTCACAGACTTATCCATTCTTTTACTAAAATAGCCTTTCGACAACTGAAAAATACTCTAAGGCTATCTCGGCAAGAACGGTTAAAACATTGCTGAAGCTGAATCGGCTTATTTTGACCAAAACTACATTTACTTGACCCCTGAGTCTCTTTTTTCTCTTTTTTTCAAACAAATAAGGCCGAACATTATGTAGGTTGCCTACGTATCCCACATCCGGTGAGAATCAGACCTGCGTAGTTCGGTCAGCTTTAACTTTTTTAAAATAACTCTTGTTGAAAGATTTTGGCAGAGCTTCGGGATATTTTCAAATATTCGGTTTTTCTTTAGAACTGGGCTTTATTTCTTCCTTGCATCACTCTTGGTTTTTCTTTTTGCTTTATTTTCCCCAGCCAGTCAGCATACAAGCCGAAACAAATAAATGCTCACATAGCACATAGAATGCATCAGGATGGTATGTTATTATGGGTACACCTGTCCTAGACGGACCCAACCCTTGTGTTGAGTGACCTAAGTCAAATGCACGTGATGCAAACAAGCGCTCCTACTAGGGATCCATCATGAAGCTGTGTTTTTCTAGGTTTAAATCCTGGGGTTTTGTTCTAGACTTGGGGTACCCGAGCAGACAACTGGGGCTGAGGAGGGGGCGGCATACCGGGAGCACTAAAGTCTGCCCGACCTTGTCGCTTGCCCAGCCCCGCTCTATTTGGTATAATTTCTACAGAAAAGCCGGGCTACACGAATGTATGCACTATTTTCAGAAGACTTAGAGGGGTGGCGCAAGAAGATAATTACATACAATTCAACAATATTAAAGCGGTAAACAGATAGCATTTAGCACAAAAATGTTCACCGAATACAGTAATATCAACAATAAATGAAGCCAAGTAAAAATCATTAATAAGCTCGAATTCTTGAACTCTTAACCAGAAGTTCTGGGTTCATTATCCCCAGCAGAGTCGCTAGAGCTGTCATACCTCCTTTTCCCTACACCCCGTAAGTGATGTATAAGGGAATTTTTTCAATTAAAGGACAATCGAAATGGAATTATTTAATTAAAAATTAGAGTGGCCACATGGAATAATTTATGGTGTCCCAAGTCACCGGTTCAAATCCCGAATCGAGGAAAAGGTTGACTCTGTTATACAGTCCGTGAACACAAAAATCCGGGTAAGGAATTCTGTTAACCTGGGAGAAGGTGTCAGGCATTCCCGATTTTCGTAGTTCTAGCACGGTCACTTTGATCATACTTGGCTTATTAATTATTTAATTACTGATTTAGAACCTATGTGCATTTTCCGCTTTTAATTAGAAAATTATCTTGAAAGGGGTTACACGTACGTATACCCATTTGTTTGGCGCGTCAAAAATCATGTCACGCGAATGTGTCCACAATTAATAACGCTTTATCATTATTAAGAGAGTTTGGCCAAAGTTGCGCGAACGCATACTCCGGTTTTGTTTTTAAAATCGTAATTGTGTTAAAAGGACGTATACACAATTACAATTGTGTTTTAAACGGCCCTAAAGGCTTGTCTATGAATATTAATCATTTTTATATCTAGGTTATGAAATTAATGCGAGGGCCAAGCAATTTGTCATTTTTTGTTCGGCATGGTGCACCTCAAATTAACTCATGAGGGCCACAAGCTATTTATTACCTAGTATAGCCCACCTCCACTATTTGAAAGAAATTAGTTGTCTAAATGTTAAGGATCTAGGCTGCTACTCATGGTATTCTGCTTGTTTAAGTTAAAAAAAAAAAGAGCAGCCCACATTGGATTGCTGAATGGCCTAAATAAATAAAGCCACATTAACTAACATTGTTGTGGACCTGGTATACGAGACTCTGGGCTCCAGGTGAGCCCAATATCAAAATCTTAGAGATATCATGGACCATTCTCTATTTCGAACTTGGCCTAGTGATTAAAGGCCCACAATAAGCAGAAGCCCATATTCGACTTTCAAGGCTTGGGCCAACAATGAGCCCAACTGCAAATCGATAACCCCTGAAGCTCAAGCATACTAACTCTAATATTAACTCTAAATTCTACCAAATAATCTGAGAAACTTACGCAATTAATGTCTAATATATAAATGGCTAAACTAACATTTATACCCTAACACCAATTGACACCAGAATATTGATGATAAATCTTTCAACATCTTAATTTAAGAGTATAGCAAAGAATTTAAAGGCTTCCTATTAAGCTGACCAAAACTCCATATGAGCTAACAACATACACGAAAAAGGAAAGTAAATACTAACATATCTTCAACTCAAAACAGTAAGGCATCAATCCAAACCAGTAGAGTGATATTATGACTTATAAAAAATAGTAATGAATACTTGCTCCTCTCAACAATAATGAATACAAATGCTGCCTCACATATTGATCAACAAATGAACTAGCTATTCAACCTTGCAAACACACAAAACTTCCAGATCTTATCCAGCATTTATCATCATGACCTTTCATACACATTTAGCAATCAGCATAATGAATTACAAGTCATTACTACTACATCATTCCATATTCAAAAGAGAACAATAGGAGACAAAAGAAAATTAAACTGAATCAGATGACTTTTAAAAATATAGAAACATCAAGCACACGATTGTGTTATTACAAATCTCAACTTGAGTACACCAAACTTCATGTTCATCCCTTTTTCGCACATTAGAAGGTGATATGAATACCTGAAAAGCAAAACACAATAGAAAATGAAGGATCAGCTTAATAACAGCAGCAACTAGCCCAGATTCAATGACTTAAACGGTAGGTTCAGCTTAAAACCCCAGAAGATATATAACAGTTCAATACACCAAGTTCAAACCAAACAAAAGCCCAGCAAAACTTAAAATCCAGAACTCGATGATCATGCTTAACCCATTGTTTACTCGGATGGGTTAAAATATTTCCAAGAATTTAAAAGAAATCAAAATCACTGAATTTTTGATGAAACAGTAACTTTTTCCAATTTTTAGCCTTTTCCTCTCTTTTTTTGATTTTCAGCTCTCAAACCTCTTAGCTCTCTTGGGTCTGCCTTGAAAGGCAAGAAAAGGTGCCTTTATAGGCAAGGAAAGTAGGGTAAACAATAGATTTCAGCTTTGCATTCTTGCCCTTTTTGAATTTTTGTTTTTGCCTAGATAACCCTGATTAAAAATCTGAAATTCAATTTATACCCGCCACCCAGCTTCCTAGAAGCTTCTTGGTCAGTTAGCAAAAGATTCTCTCAACCAATTTCCCCAAATTACCCTCTAAGCCCTAACTATTTACTGCATCATACCACATGGTCAAATTAACCCAGGGCTCAACCCCAAACCGGACTGCTTTTCCTTTCTTTTGGGCTTCCAAACGAACAACAACCCAATCCAATTTATAACTTCGTAATAAACCCAACCCAAAATCCAAACCAGCAAAAATTGCAAACCCAAACTAGTTTCGAACTGAAAACAGAATCAATTTTTTTAAAAAAAGAACTACCTAACACTAAACACAAACATGAAATAAATGTAATTAACAGGTTTTTGCTTTAATCATGCCATCAAAAATTGCTTCAACAAGTAAACACTACCGAGGAACAGCCAAGACGAATGAGAGAATTGTGAAGATGGAGTGAAAAATTAAAAAGAACGGAGAAAGGAGAAGGACTAGGGTACCTAATCAACATATGTGAATGGACAAAGCTTACAGGAACTCGAACTTCTTGATTTGGAGCAGAAATTGGTCTCAATCATGCGTTCTTGTTAAGAACGGACAAGCGAGGTCAGTTTCTACTCTAAACTTCTTGTCAAAACTGGAAAATTCATTTCGTCCTCCCACTCTCCAGATCCAGACTTGTCCCGTTTGGTGACGATTTGAAGAATTGTGGTGAGGGATTGAAGGTCAAGGGTGAAAGAAGGTTATAAAGTCGGATTTTTGGGGGAAGAATGGAGCTCCTTTGCTTTGCAAAAATGGTGGAACTCCTAAGGTTATACTAGGGTTAAGATGTGAGAGAGATGAAGGAGATGAGAGATGAACGATTGACCTGTCTCTGAAGCCTTCGGACAATTTTAAGGGACAAAGGGGATAGTTTGCTGGCCATTGGATGAAATCCAATAAAGGGTCGAGATTGAACACAGCAAAACGACGTCGTTTTGGTGTTGAAGGGGCCCGACCGGGTTTAAGAAATTGGACATTGGCGGGTTTTGAAAAAAGGGGTGAATAGTTTGGTCCTGGATAAAGGCATCAGAGACTGGCCCAAATCTGATGTTCTTTATCTCATTTTTTCTAGATTCCTTTTTGTTTTTCCTCTTTTTTTCTCTTTTTTTTTTCAAAATTGAATTAATTCCTAAATTAACACTTAGAACCTAATTAACTTAAATGAAAATACCAATTAAACCTAAATGATAATTAACACAAATAATAAAAAACAAACTAAAAGAAAACTACTCGAAATCGAAGTTAAAATTAAAAAGTGCAAATTAAACTATTTTTGTGATTTTTCCTTTTTATAAAAGAACTAATTTTTAATTAATCCTTAAAAATGCAAAGTTAAATCCTAAAATGCAAATGCACATATTTTGTATTTTTCATTAATTAAAATGCACATCCAAAATGCAAAAAATTAAAAAAATGCCACAAAATCCATAAAATTGCAAATAATAAAAATAAATTTATTTTCTTGAATTTATGGGAGTAATTCATATAGAGCAAAAATCACGTGCTCACAGCGGGTCGTGATGTTGCCTACTCGTAGAAGCTAGGCAAGCCACGAAACGTAGAAATTTAAACTCATTCATTTTAATCCTTTTTAACAACTTAAAATTAATAGGTGATAAACATTAAAATAATATTGGAAGATGAAATCAAGCGGAAGACTTAGTCAAAGTAAATACCAAAATTAGTACAAGAATACCAATATATGCCTCTACCCAGAAAACGATGTCACAATATCCACGGACTATCTATGAGTGCTACATACAATGTCTGAAAAAGGAAATACAGTCTGTCTCGGAAACAGGTGGAAACAGAACATATAAATAGATTAAAGATAATGTCGGGCCTGCGGAAATGTATCAGGATTTACGGCAACATTATTGGTGGTGGAGAATGAAGAAAGATATCGTTGCCTATGTGGCTCGATGTTTGAATTGTCAGCAGGTTAAGTACGAGCATCAGAGGCCCGATGGTTCATTTCAGAGGATTGAGCTTCCCAAGTGGAAGTGGGAGTAGATCACTTTGGATTCCGTTGTTGGACTCCCGCAGACTTGGAAGAAGTTCGACGCAGTTTGGGTCATTGTTGATAGGCTTACCAATTCAGTGCATTTCATTCCTATGGTAGTATCCTATTCTTCTAAGAGGTTAGCTGAGATCTATATCTGGGAGATCGTCCGCCTTCATGGTGTGCCCGTGTCTATCATTTCAGACCGAGGTACGCAGTTTACCTCGCATTTCTGGAGAGCAGTTCAGCGAGAATTAAGCACACGGGTTGAGTTGAGCACATCATTTCATCCCAGACGGACGGGTAGTTCGAGAGGACTATTCAGATTTTGGAAGATATGCTCCGAGCTTGTGTCATTGACTTTGGAGGCTCGTGGGATCTGTTTTTTCCTTTAACGGAGTTTGCCTAAACCAACAGCTACCAGTCGAGTATCCAGATGGCTCTTTATGAAGCTTTATATAGTAGGCGGTGTCGGTCTCTGATTCGATGGTTTGAGCCAGGAAAGGCTCGGTTGTTGGGTACGGATCTGGTTCAGGACGCCTTGGACGAGGTCAGGATCATTCATGATAGGCTTCGTACAGCTCAGTCCAGGCAAAAGAGTTATACCGACTGCAAGGTTTGAGATTTGGCTTTCATGGTCGGTGAGCGGGTATTGCTTCAAGTGTCGCATATGAAGGGTATGATGAGATTTAGGAAGAAGGACAAGCTTAGCCCTAGGTTCATTGGTTCGTTTGAGATTCTTGATCGAGTGGGAGAGGTGGCTTATAGACTTGCATTGCTGCCGAGCTTATCAGTCGTGCATCTAGTGTTTCATGTGTCCATGCTTCGGAAGTATCACAATAATCCATCCCACGTATTAGATTTCAGTGTTGTCCAGTTGGACAAGGACTTGTCTTATAAGGAAGAGCCGGTAGCTATTCCAGACCGACAGGTTCGTCAATTGAGATCAAAGAGTTTTCTTTCTGTTCGTGTTTAGTAGAAGGGTCAGCCTCCTGAGGCATTGACCCGGGAGTCCGAGTACTATATGCGGAACTGTTATCCCCATCTTTTCCCCGACTCAGGTACTTCCTTCTTATGTTCGTTCGAGGAGGAACGGTTGCTTTAGAGATGGAGAATGTGATGACCCAAAAGGTAATCACTTTCTTTTAAATTGAATTCTATTTTTCGAGGCCTTAAAAAACCTCTTTTTGCATTACCTCGATTTACGTGCCCAGTCCGGGCGCGTAGCCGGAAATCTTAAATGAGAAAATCTGTGAAAAATAATAAATTTTGACTATAAAATAAATTAATTTGATTTCGGTCAATGTTTTGGGTAAACGGACCCGAACTCATGATGTGACGGTCCCGGAGGATCCGTAAGAAAATATAGGACTTGGGCGTAAGCCCGAAATCGAATTCCGAGGTCCCAAGCCCGAGAAATGAATTTTTGAAGAAAATTATTTTCTGAAATTGGGACCTCGGAATTCGATTCTAGGCATACGCCCAAGTCCTATAATTTCCTACAGACCCTCCGAGACTAACACATCACGTGTCTGGGTCTGTTTACCCAAAACGTTGACCGAAGTCAAATTAATTCATTTTATAGTCAGAATTTATTATTTTTCACAGGTTTTCTCATTTAATCTTTCTGGCTACGCGCTCGGACTGTGCACGTAAATCGCGGTGATGCTTAAAGTGATTTTTTAAAGAAATCGGAACACAAAATTCAATTTAAAAGCAAGTGATGACCTTTTGGGTTATCACATTCTCCATCTCTAAAACAATCGTTCGTCATCGAACGGACATAAGAAGGAAGTACCTGAGTCGGCGAAATGATGGGGATAACGGCTCCGCATATCGGACTCGAACTCCCAGTTCGATGCCTTAGGAGGCTGACCTTTCCACTGAACACGAACATAAGGAAAATTCTTCGATCTTAACTGACGAACATGCCGGTCTAGAATAGCTACCGGCTCCTCCTCATAAGACAAGTCCTTTTCCAACTGGACAACGCTGAAATCTAACGATTACGGTGATACTTCCGAAGCATGGACACATGAAACATTGGGTGTAAGTCTATAAGCCACCTCTCCCACTCGATCAAGAATCTCAAACGAACCAATGAACCTAGGGCTAAGCTTGTCCTTCTGCCTAAATCTCATCATGCCCTTCATAGGCGACACTCGAAGGAAAACCCATTCACCCACGAGCCCGAATATATAATTTATTTTGAAATCCGACCGCAAAATGAGGTCAAATTTACAAATAATCAAAAAGCCCTAAATGTACCCAAATCCCTAATTTTCTACCCTTAATCTCATGTTTTAGGACTATAAATCTAGTGGGTGTTGATAAAAATGGAAGAAAACAAGTCAAAAATTACTTACCCAAGAGGTTATGGTGAAGGAGTTCTTCAAAAATCGCCCTAGAGGTGTGGAGAAGATGAAGTTTGTGAAAAATAATGAAATCCCGTAGTGTGTTCTGTTTTTTGAAACTTAAAATAACTGGGCAAAATTGGTCAGTGCGTTCGCGAGAGGTTCATCGCGTTCGCGATGGGTTAGGCCTGATAAGCCTTCGCGTTCGCGGAAGATGGCTCGCATTCACGGAGCTTTGGCTCCTCAATACTTCGCGTTCGCAGGCCTGTGGCCGCGTTCGTGATGCAGAAAATAGTGAACCCCTCCCCAGTCCTTTAACCTTACGTGTTTGCGAGTGCTTGGACACATTCGCGAAAGGTATTTCCCACTCAGCCTCGCGTTCGCGTCTCAGGCTTTGCGTTCGCGAAGAAGAAATCTGGCACCTGAGAGGTTCTCCTTACGCGTTCATGAGTGTGCCCATGCGAACGCGAAGAGTAAAATCCCTGGGCACTGTACAGCAAAAACCTACAACTTTTGAGTTCCGAAACACCCGATCCCTCGGGGCTCAAAACCAAACATACGTACTAACTCAATAACATCATACGAATTTATCCGTGCGATCAAAACGCCAAAATAGAATCATTAACATTGAACTAAACCTCCAAATCAAAGAATTATTTCAAAATTCTTAAAACATCAAAATTTTCAATTAAGGCTCGAATCACGTCATACGGATTTCGTTTCTTACCAAACTTCACAGAATTATCTTAAACCACATATAAGACATGTACCGGACACTTGAACAAAAGTACGGGCCCGATACCAACATGTTCTGACCAAAATTCATTTCCAAATCCTTTAAACAATTTTAAAAAATAATTTTCTTTAAAAATTTATTTCTCGGGCTTGGGACTTCGAAATTTGATTCTGGACATATGCCCAAGTCCCATATTTTCCTTTGGACCCTTCGGGATCGTCACATCATGAGTCCGGGTCCGTTTATCCAAAATGTTGACCGAAGTCAAAATAATTCATTTTATAGTCAAAATTTATTACACAGATTTTCTCATTTAAGCTTTCCGGCTACGCGCCCTGACTGTGCATGCAAATCGAGGCGATGCTAAACGGTTCTTTAAGGCCTCGGATCAAAGAATTCAATTTAATAGCAAGTGATGACCTTTTGGGTCATCACATCGGTCTAACCTTAGCTTGAGGTATTATGATTAGTGTCATATTTGCTATTTTCTTCTTGTAGTACGACGTATAGGAATGGTTACGAGTATCTATACGTTGGTGTCCAGCAAGACCGTGAGTCTTAAATTCAAATTTATTATGTACTTAAATGATACTACTGATGCTTTAATTGATGATTCACGATATTGGACAAGAATTAAGTTTGTTTTCGTGGAAATTACTTATAATTGAGCATTGGTGTTAGCTGAGATGAGTAGAAGTCGAGTTAAGATTGGTAATAGCTGATTCTTCCTTGCCGGGACGCATTTACTTTTACTGTCAAATTCCTTCTCGGGATAGTGTAGTTTATTGTTGATCCCTTACTGGGACACTTGGTATGGTTGTTGCTAAAGGTATATAAATATATGGATCGGGTTGCATGCCGCAACATTATTAAATATGGGTCATGTTGCACGCCGCAGCAATACTAAATATGGATCGGATTGCACGTCGCAACAAATGTTATATTGGATCGGGTTGCACGCAGCAACATATGTTTTATTGGATCGGGTTGCAGGACGCAACAGTTTTAAATGATAAGGGATCGGGTTGCGCGCCGCAACAGTATCATTATTGTATGTTGTAGATTCTAAGGCGTTCTCTCATATTTCTCTTAAGTTCCTGCTGGATTTGATATTTTTCCCGTAGTATGTGCCCCCTCCATTTATATTATTTATTCCTATTATTTTCTGTTGTATATTTGATGATAGGCTATAATTATGTATTTTAGTCGATTATTACACTCTAATTTACTTCACTTTAGTTGAGTTTGCGCTTTAATCATTAGTTTTTTGCACTAATTGTGTGTTTTATGCCTTGTAGGAGTGATTCCGAGCTATATAGATGTTATGGAAGGAATTCAAGTGATTTAGACCTTTGAAGTCTGAGTAAAAGCCCAAGGACTTAAGTCGGGATCGTGTTTGGGGATCAACGGATGATAGAGTAACAAAACGAAGAGAAGTCATATTGCATACTGTGTAGTAAAATGCACATAATGTTTCGCTCAGAACTCCATTTGGGCTCCAAAATATATGTTTGGAAAGCTAACTCAAAGGGATGCCAACTTTCATGTTTTACGTTTTTCCAAATTCCAAACGGAACAGGGTGGAAAACGCTATCGAAACTGTAATTGCAGACCTGACGCGGACTGAGGCAGTATACCTACCATATACCGTGATTGTACCATGGTCTGACCGTGGCCGCGGTAGTCTAGATGTGAAATATTGTCCTTTTTCGCATATGAGAAGGTATAATTGTGTCACGACTCGGATTTGATACCAACTTGTCACGACACGGATTTTCCACCATCGGGAGTCGTGATGGCCCCTACTGTCGGAGCTAGGCAAGCCAAGCATTTAAACATTTTTCGATAACAAACCAATAATAATAATAATAACAAGTCATTTAACTAAAAGCGGAAGTCTTTAAAACATAAACAACTGAAAACCCAAAATGCGGAAGTTTAATATTTCTCTACCCAAGACTGGTGTCGCTATCTCACGAACTACTAAAGAGTGCTACAAACAAGTCTGAATAGAAATACATAAATGTCTGTCTCGGTATAATGAAAACAAACTGAAAACATGGAAAGGGACTTCGGCCTGCGAACGCCAGCTAGGCTACCACGTAAATCCCTGGACTGAAGTCAGCTCCCGGTTAATATCCTACTGCTGTGGTCCAAAAGCTGCTCCGGTACCGTGATCTGTGCAAAAGAGCACATAAGTGTAGCATCAGCACAAACAACCTCATGTGCTGGTAAGTGCCTGGCCTAACCCCGGCGAAGTAGTGACGAGGCTAGACAGGACTACCAAATCAACCTGTGCAGTTCAATATATATATA
>MU689796.1:104081-126855 GCA_026770625.1 Nicotiana glauca
TAAGATAAAAACATGTTTAATGATGTTAGAGATTGAAGAAATTAAGTAAAAGGTGACTTACAAATGATTTGGAAGAAGGTTTGTGCTTGAAAAATCGCCTATGGAGTCTGTGTTTTGAAAGAATGAAGAAATGAGGTGAAAATTCGACTAAGTATCAAATTTGCTGGGCTGCGGATATGGGAAATGCGAAGCTGGGTTCACAATTGCGAACCCTGCAGGCTTGGGAATTGCAACATTTCTATTCGCATTTGCAAACTTAGGCAAAAATATGGGGTTTCGCATTTGCGAACTTTCCCCCTACGCATTTGCGAGCCAAACCATCACACTTGCGATAGTGCCCGAGTTTCCCAGACTTCGCAATTGCGAAGCAATGCTCGCATTTGCGAGCTCGCATTTGCGAGTCCTCCCTTCGCATTTGCGAAAATCACAGAAGCCAACATACCAGATTTTCAAAAAAAATGGAAAATGCAATCTGATGCCTATCCAAAACTCACCCGAGCCCTCGGGGCTCCAAACCAAACATGTACACAACCTCAAAAATATCCTACGGACTTACTCGTGCGATCAAATCGCCAAAATAACATCGTATAAGTAGAATCAAGCCTCAAAACACATGATTTTCTTCTAAACTTTCAAATTTGGAACTTATAGTCCGAAACACGTCAAACGACGTCCGTTTTCAACCAAACTTTACAGATAGTGTGAGAACGTAATTTTTGCCACACGCGAACTACTCCCAAAGAAATCAAAACAAAAAATTGTCTGTTTTATTGTGTGCTTTTTTGTGGTATTTTATGTCATTATTTGCCTGTGTCCATGCATCTTTATGTGTTTAAATAAATGAAAAATCAAAAAATAGGTTGCATTTGCATTTAGGATTTAATTTTATAATTTTTTGAATTGAGTAGTAAATTATTTATATTACAAATAATGAAAGAATCACAAAAAAAATGTACTTTTGCATTTTTAGTAATTAATGTCAAATTTGGTGTTTTCTTTTGAATTAGTGTTTGATTATGTGTGATAATTATTATTAAGCATCAATTAGTATTTTTAANGAGGAAGGGGAGCATACTATGGGAGTGTACAGTCCAGATATAAAGTCAACAGTTTAAGTAAGAAACATGACAATAACAATAATTAATGAGAGCATGAAAGTCAACAGTTGCACGGCATCAACCTTCGTTCTTTTACCCCCATTCTCACCAAAAGCAATCAAATAAAGTGCACAGCATCACCCTTCGTGCTTACCCTCACATAACTCTCACTTCATAGCACAGAATGATCCTTCGTGAAATTATCATCACATCAGAGCACGGAATGTCCCTTTGTGCATGAATAATCAAATCATGGCACGGAATGACCATTCATGCAAATACAATCAAAACATGGCACGGAATGACCCTTCGTGCAAATATAATCAAAACATGGCACGGAATGACCCTTNAAAATCAAATTGGGCCAGAATAGGAATTAACTTCCCAATCCAAGCCAAATTTGCACAAAAATACCCCAGCCCAGGCCCAATCAATGCCCCAGCCAGTCAAGATTCTCGACCAATCCAAACGACGTCGTTTTTATCACACTTGATCTGAACCGTCGATCTCATTAGATCGAACGGTCCAGTCCGCCTCCAACATCGAAGAAACGACGCCGTTTCAAGCTATTTGATATGAACCATTCATTTCATCTTGATCCGACGACCCAAAGACGTTCTCATAACCCGGTCCGCGCCCGACCCATTCCCATCAAGACCGATCCGATCTCAGATACGTCTAAACGACGCTATTTCGTTAAGTCAGATGATCCTGGCCATTGATCTTAAATGATCTAATGGTCTGGATTCGTTCCACCCCTTCGGATATATATATTTCCAAAGAGACCCCCCCCCCAAGCCAAACCNAGGTGAAGGAATAAGCAAATAATAAGAAATGTCCCGACAAGGGAAAAACACAATTAAATAGCCAAATCCCGGCAAGGGAGCAACAACAACAACTTTCACATCCCGGCAAGGGAGATAATCTATATACTCAAACCATCCCGGATGGGATTAATCATATCTCTTTCCATTTCTTTCATTTTTTACTCAATAGTATTTTTATCGTTCGAGCCAACGCTCCAAAGAATTCAATATTCATAACTAATCCTCATACTCTTCACATTATTATGAATTCATCAATTAGCATGGAAGAGTCCCAAAAATATCAGAATAAGTACAAGCAAGGATCCACGGTCATGCTAGACACCGGTGTATAGATACTCGTCACCATGCCTATACACCGTACTCGATCATTTAGCAATTTGCAATTAATAACACTCTAATCCTATTCTCTCAAGCCAAAGTTAGATCAAACACTTACCTCAAATACTCCAAAATCCACTCAAGCCTATAGTATAGCTTTACCTCTCTAATTCATCACAAAACCGCTCGAATCTAGTCACAAATTACTTGAATGTATCAACAAATGCTAATTGAATCAACTTGAATGCATAAAAACGAATTTCCCAAAGTTTTACTCAAAAATTCCCAAAATGCCCCCGGGCCCACGTGGTCAAAACCCGAGGTTCGAACCAAAACCCGGTTACCCATTCCCCCACGAGTTCATATCTATGATTTGTTTTGAAATCGGACCTCAAATTGAGGTCCAAATCCCCAATTTTAAGAAAACCTAGGTTCTACCCAAAATCCCCATTTTCACCCATGGAAATCCTTGATTTTAAGATAAAAACATGTTTAATGATGTTAGAGATTGAAGAAATTAAGTAAAAGGTGACTTACAAATGATTTGGAAGAAGGTTTGTGCTTGAAAAATCGCCTATGGAGTCTGTGTTTTGAAAGAATGAAGAAATGAGGTGAAAATTCGACTAAGTATCAAATTTGCTGGGCTGCGGATATGGGAAATGCGAAGCTGGGTTCACAATTGCGAACCCTGCAGGCTTGGGAATTGCAACATTTCTATTCGCATTTGCAAACTTAGGCAAAAATATGGGGTTTCGCATTTGCGAACTTTCCCCCTACGCATTTGCGAGCCAAACCATCACACTTGCGATAGTGCCCGAGTTTCCCAGACTTCGCAATTGCGAAGCAATGCTCGCATTTGCGAGCTCGCATTTGCGAGTCCTCCCTTCGCATTTGCGAAAATCACAGAAGCCAACATACCAGATTTTCAAAAAAAATGGAAAATGCAATCTGATGCCTATCCAAAACTCACCCGAGCCCTCGGGGCTCCAAACCAAACATGTACACAACCTCAAAAATATCCTACGGACTTACTCGTGCGATCAAATCGCCAAAATAACATCGTATAAGTAGAATCAAGCCTCAAAACACATGATTTTCTTCTAAACTTTCAAATTTGGAACTTATAGTCCGAAACACGTCAAACGACGTCCGTTTTCAACCAAACTTTACAGATAGTGTGAGAACGTAATTTTTGCCACACGCGAACTACTCCCAAAGAAATCAAAACAAAAAATTGTCTGTTTTATTGTGTGCTTTTTTGTGGTATTTTATGTCATTATTTGCCTGTGTCCATGCATCTTTATGTGTTTAAATAAATGAAAAATCAAAAAATAGGTTGCATTTGCATTTAGGATTTAATTTTATAATTTTTTGAATTGAGTAGTAAATTATTTATATTACAAATAATGAAAGAATCACAAAAAAAATGTACTTTTGCATTTTTAGTAATTAATGTCAAATTTGGTGTTTTCTTTTGAATTAGTGTTTGATTATGTGTGATAATTATTATTAAGCATCAATTAGTATTTTTAAGTTAATTTGAGGTTTTATGATTTAAACTTAGGATTTATTTTAATTTGTGGAAAAAATAATTAAATAAATAAAAAAAAATCAAATTGGGCCAGAATAGGAATTAACTTCCCAATCCAAGCCAAATTTGCACAAAAATACCCCAGCCCAGGCCCAATCAATGCCCCAGCCAGTCAAGATTCTCGACCAATCCAAACGACGTCGTTTTTATCACACTTGATCTGAACCGTCGATCTCATTAGATCGAACGGTCCAGTCCGCCTCCAACATCGAAGAAACGACGCCGTTTCAAGCTATTTGATATGAACCATTCATTTCATCTTGATCCGACGACCCAAAGACGTTCTCATAACCCGGTCCGCGCCCGACCCATTCCCATCAAGACCGATCCGATCTCAGATACGTCTAAACGACGCTATTTCGTTAAGTCAGATGATCCTGGCCATTGATCTTAAATGATCTAATGGTCTGGATTCGTTCCACCCCTTCGGATATATATATTTCCAAAGAGACCCCCCCCCCAAGCCAAACCCCACCATCCATCGTCTCTAACAGCTCAGAGACGAGCTCGTCTCTCGTCGCCTTCCCCCACTGCCCTCCGCCCACCAGAAATCGCCTCACGGCGGTTCTGGTGACCCAATGACCCCCAAATTTACACCATCACTTCACCTCAACCTCCCCATCTCCATGCCACCCTCAGCTTCCCTCGAATCTTAGCCCAGTCCTTCGAATATTCGAAAAACCAAATGACTTTTCCGGCGCCTGCTTCAATGGCTACCAGAATAACACCCCGGAACCCCCTTGACTTCCTCTTGCCCAATCACTAACCACCTTCCCTCGAATCACCCCAGAAGTTGTCGAAAATCAGTTTAAAAACCCAAGAACCCTAGCGCCGCCACAAAATCCCCTGGTGGCGGCGCCACCTCCCCTTAACCCCAAACTAACACCAAATGACTACCAGGCCTCCCTCATCCCAAATCCCATGTCAGTTTCCTTCAAATCATCCTAGAACTTCTCGAATTTTAGATCAAGCAATGAACCCTAAATCCTAAAAATTAGATTGGCAAGGTTTCAAGAGATTTCGAGGTTGAGATTGACTTCAATCATGTGTTTTCAGTCGAGAACACATGGTTAAAGTCTATCTCGGCCCGAAAAGTAGGGGATTCTTTGGAAGTCAATAATTCGAGTCATGGTTCGATTCTGGTAAGTACTTCTTCGTGCCTATCAATTCTCTTTCAATTTACTCATCTTCCTCCTCACCCTCTTTCCCATAGGTCAAAATTCATGATTCATATGCTTGTTTGGAATTAAATCTTGCTCCGATTTTCTTAACTGATTGCTATGTAAATTTTGGTCTATTTATTTTTTATTTGCTGTTAATAGCAAGTTCGAACCTTTCATGTCAGTTACCTTAGGTTTAAATTGTTTGAATCATTGCTTAGTTTAATTACGATAGTCTTTACGATGGAGTTTCTGTTTAAATGTTGGTTTACATTAGTCCTGTGAATGCTTGTGTATTTGATTGATATCCAGTTTGTTTTCAATTAACCAAGTTCCCGCATCTCTTCTAAAGAATTCCATCTCTCAGTCTGTCTGAAGCTTTCTAATTATCACACTTCAGGAAATCTTTGGGGGAGTCAACTGTTAGGCTCGAAACTCTAGGGGGTATTCCAAGTAATTAATTGGGAAATACAGACTGGTGAGGGTCTGTATTGGGTCAATTTGGCCCAGGTTTTGGGGGTGGGTTCACTGAAATAGTAATACAGGGGGTGTTTAAGGGGTAGATTTAGAATCATTCTATGGGTTAATCTAGGTAACCTAGCATAAGCATATCAGTAATTGAATAAAGGCTGCTAATTAATAAAGGGTGCACTAATGGACTTAAATAAAAGCACTTACTTAATGGACAATTAAAAACTGAAAAGATAAGGTTCTAGTGGATTGTGAACTAATTGGATGCTCATTTTAAGTTCTGGAAATCAGACCAGGGACAGACGGGACAGACTGAAAAATAGGAAAAAAAAACTTGAAATACTCTGAAATTTGAGAGCTTGAGATTCAAGGAAGATCCTAAAATACATAGATATACACACACATAGATACCCACAGAGCATTGAGTTGAAGAGAGGATAAGAGATTCTGAAATATAGAGAGGGAGATAGACTGAAAAACAGAGATGAATAGAGACAAAGCACTGGAATTCACTGATAGAAAGATAGAAACTCTATTGTTTCATCAAACTCTTTCAGTGATTATCTTTTGATCCTTTTCAATTCTGAAAAACAATAGCTTGTAACTCACTAGGAGTTTTGAAGTAAATTGATATTGGTTTTCCTCTAGAAATTTTGAGTCTAGAAGTATTGAAACTTTTGCGTCATTGGGTTTTGGAGAAATAACATCTTGGGATCCCTTTCATTAAGTCTGGAGTTGTGTGTTTGCTATTACTGATACATTGCTGCTTGGTTGTGCTGCTGCTGCAAGTCACTGACCTTTTTCCTTTTGATTTTCTCAATTTTCAGGTATTACTTTAGCCTCAAGTGATATGTATACTGCAGAACAGCATGTGTGATTGAATCAAAGGATGAATTAATACTTGTTCTGTTGTATGAATTTCATATTGTCATTAGACTAAAAGCTAGCTCAATAGTGTCATGTAGACAATTGTTTATTTTGCACTAATTTGGACTGCTGGATTCTTTTAGAATTATAGGAATATCCTGCAAAAAATTGATGTCAATTTAGTACAGAAATAACTTCCTTTGTAGAAATAGTTGATAGTTCTTAACTTGTTTACAGGTTCCTTCTAAATTCAAATTCCAGGTCATACTGTATTATTGAATTATAACAGTAGGAAATTTCAGATTCACGCTATATTATATGTTAGTTGGAAGGTTCATTGAGTCAATAACTCAGAAGTAAACAATGTAAAAAGTAATGTCTTCATGTTTCCAGGCCTGATTAGGTTCATTTCAAAGTGTATTATTTGCAATTAAAGGGTTGCCAAACTTCAGATCAATTACATAGTTATCAGTGTACCAACAGGTCGCAAAAACTGAATGAATTGAATAATTAAATGTTTAAGAGTTATGGTTTAATTTGAATGAATGGTGTATTTGTTTGCCAAAAAACTGTTAGATAGGCATATGAATTAACATCAGTTTGGGCTCCTACAAGAGCTAAGGCCATACATCTTTTAAAGGGTGAGTCTAGGCCTAATGCTATAATCCGAGGCCCAAGTGTGAATAACTTTCGCATGGAGCGATTGATCCCCTCCCCATGTGAACCCTCCTGAATTAACAACTTAGGACTTCATTTATTCTTAGTCGTCTCCCGTTAATAAGAAGGAAGTGCGCCATTTTAGCGATATTTGCGGCTTTGTGTTAATTTAGACATACAAAAATTGATCAACAATCGTAGCAATCCTTTAGGGCCGTTTCAAATACTAGTGTGGTTGCATATATATCCGCATAACACACTTATGATTCGATACACCTATTCGGAGTATGCGTTCACGCAATTTCAAACCAACGTTCTTAATATAAAAAAAATGGGTTTTCATAGGCTACTAATTAATTTAGTTCATATAATCAAGGTGAATTTAGCCAAATAAAGAATGATGATTGCGAGGCTCTCATTTAATTAAATGTGATTAAATAATTAGAAATTCGGGGAAGCCATTTAGCAAATGTCCATGACTTCCCCTAAAGCAAAATATGCGTAGTCACTTTGGGCACGTTGTTTAATAATGTACCTCCCTAAACTCGGGTGCACATTTATGTGACCCAAATCCAAATCTTAACAATGTTAGATAAAATATGTCGAGATCCGCGGGTGCATTTATGTGACGTGGTTCAAGACGTGTTTTAAATGACATTGTAATTTTTCCTTTAAAAAAATAATAATTAAAAGCGGTCAAAAGTTAAAATTTACATATAGGTTCATAATTATTTAAAATCAGATAATTTAAGTCGAATATGACAGTTGAGCGACCGTGCTAGAACCACAGAACTCGGGAATACCTAACATCTTCTCCCGGGTTAACAGAATTCCTTACTCGGATTTCTGGTGCGCGGACTGTTAAACAGAGTCATTCTTTTCCTAGATTCGGGGGTGTAGGTGAAAAAAGGAGGTGTGACAGCTCTAAAGTGGCGACTCTGAATCTTAAATAAATAAATCCCGTTTCGATTGTCCTTTAATTGGAAAACTCCCTTTTATTATACCCTTCTGGGGGTGTAGGTAAAAAAAGGAGGTGTGACAGCTCTGGCGACTCTACTGGGACTAGAACCCAGAACTTCGGTTCAGGGTTCGAGAATTCGAGCTTGGAATAATTGTTGTATTTGGTATGTATATTATTTGATTTTATTACATGTTTGGAACTAATTTGCAAAAGTTGCTTTTACCGCTTTGATATTATTTGAACTATATATATAAACTGCTACGAAACCCCTCTCTTCTCTCTCCTGAGGAGTGCACGCTAGTCGTGACTTCTTTCTGTTAAAATAGAACGAGGCTCGGATAAGTTGCAAAGTCGGAGGATCTTTTGGTTACCGGTACGCAGCCCCCCTCGGCTCGGGTTGTCCGCTCGGGTAAGCCAAGTCTAGAACAATACACCCAGGTTTTGAACCTAGTATAACAAAGCCTCATGTCGGAACCCTAGTAGGAACGTTTGTTTGCATCATGTGCATTTTGACTTTGGAGGATCAACATAGGGGTTGGGTCTGTCTAGGAGAGGTGTACCTGAAATGAAAAGGACCATCCGGATGCATCTTACGTGCTATTTGTGCAGTTATTTGCTTCGGACTTGCATGCTGACCGACTTTTTGAATATTGGAAAAATTGAAAGAAAAGAGAAAATAAAGAAAAAGAAGAATAAAGAAATAACGGTATAAAGGCGTAAGAGAGTTAATCACCGATTTTGAAAATACCAATAGTCGAATAGTGCCGAAACTCTGCCGGATTTTTTTAGAAAATAAAAAAAAAAGCAAAAAATGTTCTTATTTTTTAAATAGTTTGTTTTATTTACCAATGAAAATGAAAAAAAAAGAATTTTTATTTTCAAAAAAAAAATAGTTTATTTTATTTACCAATGAAAAGGAATTTTTATTAAGAAAAAAAAATAGAAAAAAATATAGGTTGTTTTACTAAAAAGGAAAAGAAAAAAAAGAGTATTGTTTTCAAAAAAAAAAGTTAAATGAAAAGAAAAGTCATGTTTTCAAAAATAGTTTGCTTTAATTACCGAGGAAGTGAAAAAGAAAAAAATGTATGTTTTTTAAAAAAACAGTTTGTTTTGAGCAGAACTACGTAAGTTTGATTCTCACCGGATGTGGGATACGTAGGCAACCCATATCGGGTTCAACTATTCCGAAAAATTATTTAAAAAGAAGAAAAAAGAAAGGTTTTTTTTTTAGGAAAAATAAATATATTTATTTTGCCATAAGTGAAGGTGAGGTCATTCTTGTAACAAATGGACAAATGTCCCTAAAAGGACGCCGAAAGGCTGCTTTTGCGAGAACAATAACCTTTGGTCATTTTTTCAAAATTTTTGACGTTTTAGCCAACACAGCCTCAAAAGTTTTGTCCTCGAAATGCTAAAAGGCCGTGATTGCAAAACCAGGTTTTGTTTTATTTTAAGGGTGTGTTAATTTTAAAATTTTTTTGAGTCAAATAAGTCTTAATTCTAGCTAATTATCCTAAATAAACATGCAGAATGAGCACGAGGCCAAGTTTACCGGTAACAATTAGGAACCAGATCCCTTTGCAGTTGCGTCTATGGTGGGAGGATATGGGAAAAACGGAGCAAGATAAGCTCAAACTACATTTGGGAGGTCTCACCGATTTGTTAAAGATCAGACCCAAATGTGATATCATAAAGGCCTGATTACGTTTTGGGACCCGGCCCACAATGTATTTCACTTCTCGGATTTCGAGCTCACCCAACTTTGGAGGAAATAGCAGGTTATATGGACTTCACTCAAGGTCTAAGGCATAAATATTTGATCGCTCCAAGGGTCGTTAACTCGCACAAATTTATGGATCTGTTAAAAATAAGCAAGGGGGTCCCATATTCTGAATTGGATCATGGTTTTTCCACTCTATGTTTCATATACCAGCGATACGGGTATATAGGGGGGTTCAACGATCCAGAAAGCGGAGTTCGTAGTAAAGGGAATCAGACAAAATGGGATGAACATAGGCGTTTCGCCTTCATGGTGGCATTCTTAGGCATCGTGGTTTTTCCCCGGAAAGACGGGAATATTGATTTGAGGGTGGCTGGAGTCGTCAAAGTCCTAATTGCCAACACCAAAAGCACTCTTGCCCCTATGATAGTATCTGAAATATACCGAGCCCTCACAGCTTGTAAAGATGGGGCAGATTTCTTTGAGGGATGCAATTTGCTATTACAAATGTGGATGATCGAGCATTTGTGTCATCGCCCTCAGTATATGAGTTATGGATCTACAGATAAGAGCCGCACTGAAGAGTTCGACATGAGGGTTTCAGGATTCAGATTGCCAGAAGTGTTTGGAGACTGTGTATCCCACCTTCAAAACATCACTGCGATGCAGATAAATTGGGCATTGGGTTGGCTTCCTTTTGAAGAAATTATGTATATGCCCGTCACTGGGCCTTATTTCCTCCTAATGGGACTCCGTGGTGTTCAGCCTTATGCTCCCTACCGGGTGATGAGACAATTAGGAATATGTCAGGTAATACATCCAGATAAAGATCTCAGTACTTATGCAGTCGAGATCAGCCCCGACGGCCAATTTCATGAAGAAACAATCCGTTCTATTTGGAACGAGTGCCAGTATTTGAGGGCAAGAACTCGAGTACGTGACCTATCGGGAGGTGAAGTTTTACCTGCCTATCTCACTTAGTACAGAAATAAGAACATTGCAAGGGGCGAACCAGAACAACTAACCAAAAAACCTCACATTCAGGAATTCGTTGAAGCATCAGAAGAACCATGGGATTGGTTGGATAAGGAACACGAATACAAGGCTACAATAGGTAAGCTGGAGAAACGGGCCATGGATCTTCAGTTTGAAAAGGATGTTCAAGTCGCTGCAGACGAAGGAGAAAAGAAGAAGCTGATCCACGAAAACGAGGCCCTTAAGGCTCGTATTCGAAAGATGAGAATAGCTGTCAGAGAACCAGAAAGAAGTCGGGCTGACCAAAAACTCATAAATGAATTGAAAGGGAAAGCCCGGGAAAGCCCGCGAAAGCCAGGAAGATTTGGAAAGATCTGAAGCTAGCTTGGCAAAGATACGAGCCAGATGGGAGAAGGGCGCAAGAGACAAAGCACTCTATATGCGGCAGGTGAAGAAAGATTATGAAGAAAGCATCACCATCCTGAGAGGAATAATAGCCAATCTCGAAGAAAGGGTATTTAGGCAAGATAGAGATTACTGAGCATATAGGAAACGATGTTATGACCTGATGGCACGAATGGAGGAACAAATGCATAAATTTCAAGATCAACTCTTTCACAACTCTCGAGTGTTGGAAACCCAAGATCAACGAATAGGTCGGTTGCTGCAAGATAAAAATAGGATTAGAGAAGGGATTAGAAACATTGCACATTACAATTACGGCAAAATGCCGAGTGTGCGAAAATATGACCCGTACCACCTTTTTTGCGACCGTAATGACATTCGTCAAACAAATTATGAGTGATATGGAGAGTCTCCAAAGGGATCTTGCACCAAGGCCCGCAGCCAGGCCGAATGATGCCTCGCGGGCCCCAGGAAATTTCAAAGCATTAGTGTATTCTTACCCTTCACCACCAATTACCCCTGTTTTTATGGCACCTCCACCAGCCGCACTCCACAGGTCTTCCAGCGAGCCTATGTTCCAAACTCAGGATCATCAGTATTACCCTCCTGAACCCACCTTCAAAGCACCTGAACCATACCCTTTCCCTCTTCAGCTTGACAACCCGGCAGCGCCCGAAAAGCAGAACAAGAATCCAGAGTAGGAAGAAATGTTTCGAAAAGTAAAGAGCCTAGAGCAATCTTTCCGAAATATGCAGGGTATGGGTGGCCAAGTTAGTGTGGCATATAAGGATTTGTGTTCGTTTCTAGAAGTTCAGCTGCCAGCCGGGTTCAAGATGCCTAAGTTTGATCTGTACGACGGGCATGGTGATCCCGTGGCACATTTGCAAGGATTTTGCAGCAAGATGAGAGGAGCGGGCAGAAAAGTTGAGTTGTTGATGGCGTACTTCAGCCAGAGTGTGAGTGGGTCTGCATTGGAATGGTATACGCGACAGGAC
Source organism: Nicotiana glauca (assembly GCA_026770625.1). Taxonomy (NCBI): domain Eukaryota; kingdom Viridiplantae; phylum Streptophyta; class Magnoliopsida; order Solanales; family Solanaceae; genus Nicotiana; species Nicotiana glauca. The sequence continues at coordinate 116,126 of MU689796.1, forward strand.
CATGGTAGATGGTACACCTGGGATGACTTGGCACAAGCATTCGCTGGCCACTTCCAGTACAATCTACAAATCATTCCAGATCGTCTGTCGTTGATAAAACTGGAGAAAAAACCCGGAGAGAGCTTCAGGGAATACGGTTTCCGTTGGAGGGAAAAAGCCGCGAGAGTCGACCCTCCAATGAAAGAAGGGGAGATGGTTGACTACTTTTTTCAAGCTTTGGAGCCTACCTATTTCGATCACCTGGAGACGGCAATTGGTAAATCTTTCAACGAGGTTTGCGAAAATGGGTGGCATGATCGAGGAAGGACTCAAGTCCAACAAAATCATGAGTTACTCGGCAATAAAAGGAACCACTCAAGCTATCCAGAGTGGCACTGGGGGTGTGCTCGGAAAGAAGAAGAAAGAAGATGTTGCAACGGTTGAGTCCAGAGCCTGGTTCGGATCTAGAGGCCCCTCACCCTACTATAACCAACCCCGACCCCACCAACAAAATTACTCCCATACTCCATATGGCCATCCACAACATTACTACCCACCACCAGATCCTCACTTTTCCGTCCACCATGCTCAGACATATGTTCAACCTCCCGTCCACGCACCATTGCATGCACCGGTCCCACAAAATAACTACCTACCTCCAAGAGCATACAGAAACCCTTCTGGTACAGGTTTCCGTCCGAACCAAGCCTTCAAGAATGAGAGGGAACAAAAGCAAAAGATTTTCACTCCACTGGGAGAGTCTTACACCAGTCTGTTCCACCGACTGAGGCAGCTGGGATTGTTAAATTCGGTCGAGGCTAAACTGCCAAAACCCCCCTCCGAGAAATCTTGATCACTCGGTATGTTGTGAATATTGTTCTGGAGCCCTTATACATGACACGGAGAAATGCTGGAGGTTGAAAACAGCTATTCAAAAGCTTATCGACACTCATCGAATTGAGGTGCAAACCCCGGAAGGACCCAATATCAACCAGAATCCACTCCCAGCCCATCATGAGACCAATATGATTGAGTTGGTACAGACAGAAAGAGGGTCTAAAAAACCCTCTCAACCGTAATGATGATCAGGTCAAGTGAAGGCAGGTTGGAAAAGGAGTCAACTAGTGGTAGTGATTCAGAAGGAGTCTCCAAGCAAAGTAATAATAAAACGGGGAGAGGCAAAGGTGGTCGTACCAGGAGCAATAAGCAGACCTCTTCTAATTGTGGAAGGTGCTCGCATAGACCCAGTCATCATCAAGCCAGTGGTCCAATTGTCGATGGTTGACAACAAAGCCATCCCGTGGAATTATGATCGGGTAACAGTGACCTATAAGGGAAAGGAGGTCAAGGAAGAAGTTTGTGAGGTCCAAGGGCTAACTCACTCGGGAAGGTGCTCCCGCAGAATTGAGAAAGGCCAACCCAGCAACATTAAAGAAGCCAGTGACCGAAGAAGAAGCAGAAGAGTTCTTAAAGAAAATAAAGTTACAAGATTATTCCATCATAGAGCAGCAAAGGAAGACGCCGGCTCAAATCTCATTACTTTCATTATTGATCCATTCTGATGAACATCCGCAGGCATTGATCAAAATCCTGAATGAGGCCCATGTACCTGACAAGATCTCCGTCAATCACTTGGAAAAGATCGCAAATAGGATATTTGAGGCAAACAGGGTCACCTTTGCCGATGATGAGCTACCCGAAGAAGGTACCGAGCATAATAGGGTCCTCTATCTTACAGTTAAATGCGAGGAATCTGTGGTTACCCGAGCTTTGGTTAACAATGGTTCTAGGGCGAACATTTGTCCTCTCTCTACATTAAACAAACTGAAAGTGGATAGCGACAGAATCCGCAAGAATAGCATTTGCGTTCGAGGGTTCGACGGCGGGGGTAAAGAATCGGTTGGTGATATAGTGCTAGAATTGACAATTGGGCCTGTGGAATTAACCATGGAATTCCAAGTGTTAGATATAGCAGTCTCCTACAACCTTTTGTTGGGATGACCCTGGATTAATGCTCCAAAGGCAGTTCCGTCTACCCTGCATCAAGTGGTTAAGTTTGAGTGGGACCGACAAGAGATTGTGGTTCATGGTGAGGACAATCTGCGCTCCCAGAGCGACACCGTTGTGCCCTTTGTTGAGGTAGAGGATGGCATCGGGCCATGGGTATACCAAGTTTGTGACACAGTATCGGTCGAGAAACTTCCGGAGGGGGAACACATTCCGAATGCAAAGATAACCTCCGCATACGTCATGATAGCATGTGAAATATTGGGAAACGGCTTTGTGCCCGGTAAAGGTTTGGGTGCATCTCTTCAAGGTATTATACAACCGGTATCCTTACCGGCAAATGTGTGAACCTTCGGTTTGGGGTTTAAACCTACAGCTGCAGACATTCGAAGAGCTAAGAAGATGAAGCAAAAGGCATGGGTCCTTCCAAAGCCAATCTTGCGCCTGTCCAGATCTTTCGTCAGGCCAAGTATTAGAAAACAGCTGACTCCCAAAAATTCCTGGGTCATTGATTGGTGCGGATGTAGATTTGGATAAAGGGTTTGAAAAGTTATTTGCTGAAATTAACATGGTAGAAGCCGGGTAAGGGACCAGCAAGGCAGATGTGCAGTTCGTGGGACAAAAAGCAAAGATCAATAATTTGAGGGCTACTCCTCTTCCCACTCGGAGGGAGTCTTGGTAGTTGGCTCTGATTTTCCTTCCTATTTGTCTGGATTATTCCAGGGTTGTAATCCATATTTCTTTTATTTTGTGTTCGTCAAAGTGTGCAAAACCTTGTTATCCTGTACTTCAATAAAATGAAAGTTTTTCTTCATTCCTTATTTTTATTTTATTTTAATCTTATTTTTTTCCTTTTATTTTCTGTACAGTTCACTTTATACTGATCCTAATGACATGGCATGCATAAGGAATCCTCAACCCAGTCTAGAAAATCAATCTGACTCCGAAATGATAGTGCAAGAAGGAGATTATGAGTGGGAATACGATGAGGATGAAGCCTTCGAAGAGATTAGTAGGGAACTAAGTCAATTCGAAGAAAAACCCCAAGCCCAATTTAAACGATACAGAAGCCGTCAATCTAGGGGACGCAGATAACATTAGGGAAACTAAAATAAGCATCCATATTGAACCAAATATCAGGGAAGAATTAATCAAAACACTTATTGAATTCAAAGACGTTTTTGCATGGTCATATGATGACATGCCAGGTTTGAGCACCAATTTAGTGGTTCACAAATTGCCCACTGACCTGGCATTCCCTCCCGTCAAGCAAAAATTGAGGAAATTCAAAACTAATATGAGTGTGAAGATTAAGGAAGAGATAACCAAACAGCTGGATGCAAAGGTTATCCGGGTCACTCGGTATCCTAATTGGTTGGCTAATGTGGTGCCAGTGCCGAAGAAGGACAGAAAAATTAGGGTGTGCATTGATTATTGCAATCTGATCAAAGCTAGCCTAAAAGAAAACTTTCTGTTACCCAACATCCATATTTTCATCGATAATTGTGCCAAACGTGAAATCGGATCTTTTCTGGATTGTTATGCTGGGTATCATCAGATTTTGATGGATGAAGAAGATGCAGAGAAGACGGCATTCATCATGCCATGGGGAACTTATTGCTACAGAGTAATGCCATTTGGTCTAAAGAATGCGGGGGGCAACATACATGCGAGCAATGACCACTATATTCCATGATATAATCCATAAAGAAATTTACGTATACGTGGATGATGTGATCATTAAGTCAAAGCAGCAGGTCGACCACATCGCAGATTTGAGGAAATTCTTTCAGAGGCTTCGTAGGTATGACCTCAAACTCAACCCTGCCAAGTGTGCATTTGGGGTTCCATCCGGAAAACTATTGGGATTCATAGTCAGTCGGCAAGGTATTGAGTTGGATCCGTCAAAGATCAAGGCCATACAAGAATTACCACCTCCAAAGAATAAAGCCGAAGTAATGAGTCTGTTGGGAAGGTTGAACTATATCAGCAGGTTTATCGCTCAACTCACAGCAACTTATGAACCTATTTTCAAGCTACTGAAGACGGATGTTGCGGTCGAACGGACTGAAGAATGTCAGGAAGCGTTCGATAAGATAAAGGGGTATTTGTCAAATCCACATGTATTGGTACCGCTGGAACCAGGGAGACCGTTGATTCTCTATTTAACGGTCCTGGAAAATTCATTTGGCTGTGTACTAGGGCAACATGACATCACTGGCAGGAAGGAACAAGCCATCTATTATCTCAACAAGAAGTTTACGGTTTATGAGGTTAAGTACACTCAACTTGAGAAGACATGTTGCGCCCTGACTTGGGTAGCACAGAAATTGAAGCATTACCTGTCATCCTATACTACTTACCTCATTTCACGCTTGGATCCGTTGAAGTATATTTTTCAAAAGCCTATGCCCATATGGAGACTGGCGAAGTGGCAAATGTTACTCACGGAATTCGACATCGTCTATGTGACGAGGACTGCAATGAAAGCCCAAGCACTGGCCGATCACTTGGCCAAGAATTCGGTCGATGAAGAATACGAGCCATTGAGGACGTATTTTCCTGATGAAGAAGTGATGCATATCGACGAGTTAAAACTAACTGAGGAACCAGGATGGAAGCTTTTCTTTGATAGGGCATCAAATATGAAAGGAGTTGGAATAGGAGCGGTACTTATTTCTGAAACAGTACACCACTACCCTGTTACGGCTCAGCTTCGTTTTTATTGTACCAACAATATGGTTGAATATGAGGCATGCATCTTAGGTTTGCGGTTAGCCACAGACATGGATGTCCAGGATGTCTTGGTCTTAGGGGACTCGGACCTCCTAGTACATCAAATTCAAGGAGAATGGGAAACACGGGATTTGAAACTCATACCGTATAGACAATGTTTGCATGATCTTTGTCAACGGTTTTGGTAAGTGGAGTTTAGGCATATCCCAAGAGTATATAATGAGGTTTATGATGCTTATGCTACCTTGGCAGCGATGCTGCACCATCCAGACAAAATTCATGTTGATACATTGCATATCCAAGTTCGTGATCAGCATGCTTACTGTAACATGATAGAGGAAGACCTTGATGGCGAACCATGGTTCCATGATGTCAAGGAATACATCAGGATAGGAGTATATCTGATGCAAGCCACAGAAGATCAAAAGAGAGCTATTCGACGGCCGGCAAGTGGATTTTCCTCAATGGAGGAGTACTGTATAAAAGAACACCCGACCTTGGTTTGTTAAGGTGCGTAGATGCTAAACAAGCCACGACAGTCATGTCAGAAGTACATTCTGGAGTTTGCGGACCGCACATGAGTGGATATGTATTGGCGAAGAAGATCCTTCGGGCAAGATATTATTGGCTCTCTATGGAGCGAGATTATATTGGCTTTGTGCGAAAATGTCATCAATGCCCGATACACGAGGATTTGATTCACTCTCCGCCATCGGAGTTGCACACGATGTCAGCACCATGGCCCTTAGTTGCTTGGGGCATGGATGTCATTGGGCCCATTGATCCGGCAGCATCCAACGGACACAGGTTCATTCTGGTGGCCATCGATTACTTTACCAAATGGATTGAGGTTAAAACTTTCAAGTCTATAACCAAGAAAGCATTGGTCGATTTTGTTCATTCCAACATCATCTGTCGATTTGGAATCCCAAAGGTAATCATCACAGATAATGGTGCTAATCTTAACAGCAATTTGATGAAAGAAGTATGTCAGCAGTTTAAGATTACACATCACAATTCCACCCCATATCGGCCTAAGGCGAATGGAGCAGTTGAAGCAGCCAACAAGAACATAAAGAAGATATTGAGGAAAATGGTAGAACGTTCTAGGCAATGGCATTAGAAGTTACCATTTGCATTATTGGGTTATCGCACTACTGTTCGTACTTCAGTAGGTGCGACCCCATATTTGTTGGTATATGGCACTGAAGCAGTGATACCTGCAGAAGTTGAAATCCCGTCTCTTCGGATAGTCGCCGAGGCTGAGATTGATGATGATGAGTGGGTAAAAACCCGTTTGGAGCAGTTAAGTCTAATTGATGAAAAACGATTGGCAGCAGTATGTCATGGCCAATTGCATCAGAAAAAGATGGCAAGATCATACAACAAGAAGGTGCGCCCCAGGAAGTTTGAAGTAGGGCAGCAAGTGTTGAAACAGATCCTTCCACATCAGGCTGAAGCAAAAGGCAAGTTCGCCCCGAATTGGCAAGGACCATTCATTGTAACCAGAGTATTGTCCAATGGCGCTTTGTGTTTAACATATATTGAAGGCAAATGCATAGATATGGCTATCAATTCCGATGCAGTCAAGAGATATTATGTATGATTTCTTTAATATAATCATCATTTGTTTGTACTTGGCATTATCTCGAAGGTTGAAATGACGAAGGCAATTTGGTCTGCTATATAAACACTTTACCCTTTGTTCACCCTTTTAAGCCTTATTTATTTATTTTTGCACCCCTCTTTTGGAATCAATAACCAGAAAGAAAAGAAAAAGGAAAGAGTAAAGAAAAAGAAAAATAGAAAAGGAAAAAATAATAACAAATGAAAAAAGCGTAAAATCAAGGAAGAAGGCATGAACTAAGTTTGACCTGATTCCTTTTAAGGATACATAGGTAGCTTCACGGCTCGGTCATAAGGAAATAAAACTATAAAGATCCCCGAAACAAGAAAACTGGGGCAGAAGTTATGTTTGAAGTGAGAAAATTGGTTTCAAAAGTTATAATTCTAACTCTGGATTTGGTTGAACACTTTGATACCCTTTTCTTTCCAAACCTATCCAAAAATCCACATTAACATCCAAGGAAAATAGAAAATGAGAGAATCTTATTAGTGAAAACCCGCAAGGGCACTGTAAGGCGATGAAAGCTGAGATAAGTTCAAAAATGAGAGAGTCTTATTAGTAAAAACTCGTAAGGGCACTGTAAGGCGACGAAAGCTGAGAGAAAATGAAAATGAGAGAGTCTTGTTGGTGAAAACCTTCACAGACACCATGAGGCAAAAAGGAATTGAGAAAGGGGCAATTAAGGCTAGGTTAACGACAAAAGATCCGTCAAGACATCGAGTTGAACGAAGATGGGGATTCGGAAAAAGAGTTGGGCTGGGGAAAACTTTGAGGCACAAAGCAGGACAATTTGGAAATTTATTGATTGAATAGACTGGGTTGATTAAACCAAAATGTACAACATGATCATTGGGGTCAGTCATCCCGTTCAGATAAATCTTTTTCTTTCTCAAAATCTTCTAAAGGAAGATCTTCTCCTTTGCTTTATTCATATTTTGAAGTCATCGTATTTCATTTCTTTTGGCTAAGACTTTTCCAATAATAGTTAGTTTTCAATAAATAAGAAGTATTTTCAGAGTTTACTGCCAAATTCCAAAGTAATGTAAAGAAAGTGGGGCTAGGATACGCCGAAAAGAAGGTGATGGGACGTAAGAAGCGTCATTGATAAATCAAATGATAAAGTGATGGAGATTCCTTGAAAATATGGGATCGGATAAAATCCAAAAGGGGAAGGCAACTGTTGGAAAGTTTCAGATAAGAAGGTTAGAAGTGGAAAACAACAGACTGAAGTTTGTGGATAAGAGTAGTCAGAAGGTCGTAAATTCTCGGCCAAGTTCAAGACAGTCGAGTGAAGCAGAACACAGAAAGGAGCGAAAGGAAAACCATCTCCAGCAAGAGTATCACAACAAGTAACACATTTTAAACTAACAAGATTTTCATTGACTTGAAATAGGTATGGCAAATGTTGTTGATAGGGGAGAAACATGCCACAAGGAAAGGTAAGTACCGGACAGGTTTGTTTAACTAAATCCTCAGGACCCTTCTAGAAAATGGGACTTGTTTGAAATAAGCATAAGAAGCAGAACACGGAAAGGAACTCAAAGAAACACCATATTTTTCTACCTTTTTACCCCGATTTGAATGAGGATATTCTCAGGACCCTCCTGGAAAATGGGACTTGTTTAAAATAAGCACAACAAGCAAATTTTAACACAAAATCACTCAAAGAAAACAACATCTTTTCCACCTTTTATCCCCAAACAAGAAACACCATCTTTTTACCCCGATTTGAATGGGGATGTTTTCAGGACCCTCCTGGACAATGGGGCTAAGCTTTAAGATTTCTGGTAGTAACAAGAAGTAGGATAAGGAATGCTGTGAGGAAGTTTAATTTAAACATGGAAGTTGCCACGCCTAAGGTAAGAGTTGAAAGATCTCAGGACCCTCCTGGATAATGGGATATAACGTAAGATTATTTTGGAAAAAAAAAAGAGAAAGGAAAAACAAGAGGTTCAGTAATGAGAAAATATAATGGATTATTAAACAGGTGCGATTTACCAGAAGTTTTCAGGACCCACCTGGATAATGGGGTATAGTTTTTAAAGTATCATTATTAATATAATTCAATTGCCACTCACAGTTACACCCAGTTATCAAACTGGGGAAGAAAGGTTTCTTTGTTTTGTTCATTATTGTAGAAGTCAGGAGCCCGCCTGAAGAACGGAGGTATACATTTAAATTTTGAAGTCAGGAGCCCGCCTGGAGAGCAGAGGCATACTTTTCAAGTTCCAGAAATTAGGACCCCGCCTGAAGAATAGAGGGAGTATAATTTAAATTTTAGTTTTCAAGTTTTATTAATAGTTGGTAAAAATGACACGGTATCGGTCGGAAAATTCCTTTATTTTATCCATTGTTGTTGAAATCAGGAACCAGCCTGAAGAATAGAGGTATATATTTTAAGTTTTAGCAGTCAGGAACCCGCCTGGAAAATAGAGGTGTATCTTTCAAAGTCAAGAAGTCAGGAACCCGCCTGGAAAACAGAGGCATACCTTTCAAGTTGTTGAAGTCAGGACCCCCCTGAAGAACAGAGGGAGTACAATTCAAATTTTAGCTTTCAAATTCTTATTGATATGATACCCAGTCACCAAACTGGGGCAGAAAATTTTCTTGGTTTTGTCTATTTTGTTGAAGTTCAGGAGCCAGCCTGGAGAACGGAGGCGTACCTATTAAAGTTTTTAAGTCAGGAGCCCGCCTGGAGAACAGAGGAATACATTTTAAGTCAAGAAGTCAAGATCCCGCCTGGAGAACAGAGGTATACATTTCAAGTCAAGAAGTTAGGAGCCCGCCTGGAGAACAAAGGAATACATTTCAAGTCAAAAAATCAGGAGCCCGCCTGGAGAATAGAGGAATACGATTCAAGTTGGAGTCAGGAGCCCGCCTGGAAGAAAGAGGCGTATCTTTCAAGTTATTAAAGTCAGGAGCCCGCCTGGAGAACAGAGGAAGATGACGATAATCAAGAGAAGACGTCCAAAAGATTCAGCAACAAAACACTCGCCTGGAGAGCGGAGAAATACAGTTCGAGTCAAGAAGTCGGCACAAGACAACATCAAAAGGATTGTTGTAAGGAAATACAAGGCGACAAGGCAACAACTATTGCGGAACAAGTTAGAGAATAAGTTTTTGTAATTCATAGACTATAGTTTAGTCTAGCTTATTATTTTCTTTTAGCATGGTGTAATAAGGGGGTCAGCAACTAACAACAACAGTAAACACAGCTTCATGGTAGTCCCAGCTATCAAAATTTGCCGAACTACATTGACCTGATTCCTTTTCAGCCAAGGATATGTAGGAAACCTTTTGAAGCAGGGGTTCGGTCAAATATTTCAAAATGTTTCACACGGAGAATTCAAACGGGCAAAAATCGCTCGGATCCGCTCATTTTGTCTTTGCACGAAAACTCTTCGTGTTTACGGGCAAAGAGGGGTAGCTGTGAGCACGTGATATTTGCCCCACATGAACTACTCCCAAAGAAATCAAAACAAAATTTGTTTGTTTTATTGTGTGCATTTTTGTAAATTTTTGTGGTATTTTATGTCATTATTTGCCTGTGTCCGTGCATGTTTATGTGTTTAAATAAATGAAAAATACAAAAAATAGGTTGCATTTGCATTTAGGATTTAATGTTATAATTTTTTGAATTGAGTAGTAAATTATTTATTTTACAAAAAATTAAAGAATCACAAAAAAATGTACTTTTGCATTTTTATAATTAATGTGAAATTTGGTGTTTTCTTTTGAATTAGTGTTTGATTATGTGTGATAATTATTATTAAGCATCAATTAGTATTTTTAAGTTAATTTGAGGTTTTATGATTTAAACTTAGGATTTATTTTAATTTGTGGAAAAAATAATTAAATAAATAAAAAGAAAATCAAATTGGGCCAGAATCAGGAATTAACTTCCCAATCCAAGCCAAATTTGCACAAAAATACCCCAGCCCAGGCTCAATCAATGCCCCATCCAGTCAAGCTTCTCGACCAATCCAAACGACGTTGTTATTGTCACACTTGATCTGAACCGTCGATCTCATTAGATCGAACGGTCCAGTCCGCCTCCAGCATCGAAGAAACGATGGTGTTTCAAGCTATTTGATCTAAACCATTCATTTCATCTTGATCCGACGATCCAAAGACGTTCTCATAACCCGGTCTGTGCCCGACCCATTCCCATCAAGGACCGATCCGGTCTCAGAGACGTCTAAACGATGTCGTTTCGTTAAGTCAGATGATCCTGGCCATTGATCTTAATTTATCTAACGGCCTGAATTCGTTCCACCCCTTCATATATATATTTCCAAAGAGATCCCTCCCCCCCCCCAAGCCAAACCCCACCCTCCCTCGTCTCTAACAACTCAGAGACAGGCATGAATCCACCACCTTA
>MU689798.1:4444-21066 GCA_026770625.1 Nicotiana glauca
GTCTTCTGCTATCTTAGCCTCGCATGCTTGAATTTGTGCATCTATTTATAGTCATATTTTTCCTTTCAAATAACCCTAATTTTGGGGGTTGATTTTATTTGATTCTCTGACTTGGACCTATTTTTCTGACTAAATTCAATACTGAGTTCGAATCCCTGATTCCTTGATTTACTATGTGATTAGTGATTCTATTCTTGCCTTATTTGCTTAAAATCGTGTCTCTTTCAAAACTTTATATGCATTTACCCTTTATTTTACAACTTATTCTTGATTTTCTTTCCATAAATGGAACTCTGTTTTATTACTCTAAGTCCGACCCCTTAATTAAAGGCAGTCCTTTCCCTAATTGATTATGATTTGATACTAATTTATTTTCTTGCCTTACTTACTGCTTACTTTCAAACTATAAAACCCCCCACCCTTTTTACTTCAGAGGAACAATCACAAGTTCACACTCATCCAAACTCTTTCTCTTCTCTGCTCTGCTATTTGTTCTGCTGTTTGGGTTTAGCCGGCTGAAATCCAAGGCTAAGCTATAGGATTCTATCTGCCCTACTTGCTTTACTGTTTGAGTTTGCAACTGGTATGTCCATGATTTAAATACCATCTCCAAACTACGTGTTTACTTACCCTTTTCATATGCCTGTTTATGTTTGACTTTATTACATTATGCAGTTAGACTTCAGCATGTTATATCCCTACCCCATTTTCCTAGGTCTTTTGATTCTGTTATGTTTGTATTAGTACTTTCTTGTTTGTTGATACAAATGCTCCCTTATCAATCCCTTTCCCCTAACCCTTTTGTGTGTGAGTATTGTTTTAGACTAGGTTGGCACTCTATTGCCATCCCTAGTTTAGAACCAGGTTTCCCTAAACCTATACTCTAATCAGTCCCATTCTCTTAACCCCTGTTATGTATTGAGCTTCACCCAAGTCTGGTGGTGTCCTAATTACCATTCAGGCCTAAGTCTGACTTTCTCAAGTCTGCTCTTATTTGTTCAAGCCAGGTAAAGGGTTGGGGTGTGCCAGTCCCACTCATGGCTGGGTAGGCCCATCCTTTGCTTTGGTCTTCCCCTAATCCCCTCACTTTACACTTACTCTTAGTTCTTTAAGTCCTACCCCTTGTGGTAAGCAACGCTTAGGGACCCTGGAGATCCCTCTGAACATGGATGCCTAAGGGAGAGTAATTCCACACATTGCACTACTCAAGTCAATCTCTAGGGTGTAAGCATTGCCTGGGCTTCCTGAAAGCCCTGGGAACTTTGAAACATTCCAAGAGAAGGCCTTGGAACCTGGAATCCGGAATTGGTGAAACACATGTTATGGGATCTCAAGATTGAATTAGGCTGCTTGGATCGAGCTGTTAGCTTTTGATGTATCTTTAATTTCAGTTTGATTTGTAAATAATCTTTGTACAAGAAACTTGGGGAACTATTAGTAAAGGGTGTGGGAGGGGTTTACTTTATTGCATGTAATTAAGCGTAGATAACATACCTATAGGATTTAATGTTATAACTCAGTCACTTAGATACCATGCCTATAGGATTTAATGTTATAACTCAGTCACTTAGATACCATGTCTATAGGTTTTTAATATTTCTTAACTCAATCATTAGAAATCCTGCCTATAGGACCTAATAATCAAACAATTAGTTGCATATAGAAATCATACCTATAGGAAATGCATAAACGCTAGGCAAAACTGTAGGATAACCAAATACTCATTTCGTACCAGTTTAATAACATTAACAAGTCCTAAAAATCAAGTTGTAGATATCCTGCCTATAGGTTTTCAAACTCGCTTAAATCTGTGTAAGCAATAACCCGGCAATTAGCTTCAGCGTTTTCAACAAAACTCGTCCAAACTTGTTTATTTCAAAAACTCTTACCAGTTCGCAATGCTCTTAAATTTTCTAAACTTGCATCTTCTTTCCTCAAACAGTTTTTAACTTTCTGCCTAAATTTTTATTCATCTCATGAAGCTACTATTTCAAAACAGTCTTTAACTCGTTCTTACTTTCAAAGTCTTCTCATTTTTGGAACTCTCCTTTACGACTCTACTGCATTGCACTTAAATAATTTTGCTAATTTTCGAAGCCATCTCTGAATTTGTGTAATTTTCAATCTGTTGTTCAAACTCTCCTACATTAGGTTCTTAATCAATAACCCGTTTAAAATACATCAGTTCTAACAATTGGATCCGGGTTGCCTAATACAGACTTTTTATCCAACTCCATGTTTTAAATTAGTCCGTCAGCCGTTCAAGTCATGCTAAACTAGTTGCTGTATGGCTTAAGGGGTTTTTATGTTCAGCCTTTGTATGTCTGTTTATTCCCCTTATGTGCTATTTTTTTTGATTGACGCCTTAGCATTTTTACCTTTAAACTCCATATATACCATCATCCCCTCTCCTTCACCTTTTAGGATTAGAAGTTCTAAATACCTCGGGACTAATAGGTTGGGACGGGTAGTAGCATGCAATAAGTAAACGAAACCAATCGCGCTTAAATACCTTAACGGGTGGGAAGGGTAGAATATGGAGATGATGATAATGGTGCACTAATATCTCGCGCAGAAATTACTTGCTGGATATTGCACCAACGTGATCCATATTATATTTAAACCTAGGACCTTCTCCCTTTATGTTATGGTTTAGAAATTTTATGTTTTCTTTCCAAAAAGCATTTGCATCTTTTCCCTCTTTCCTTTCAAAGATTTCAACTTATTTGTATTCCCTATATGCAACCCTTGTTTGATTACTCTTACTCTTCTTAAAGTCACAACTAAGCATGGTCGGGAACCACACTAGTGGATCTTGAGGGGTGCCTAACACCTTCCCCTCGAGATAATCTCAAGCCCTTATCCAAACTCTGGTTTTCCTTCAAATCCTTTCTTTTCTCTAAAAAACAAAAGTGTCCTAATGCACTATAATTATTAGGTGGCGGCTCTTCAAATTCCATAACCCGGTTCCTCAAAAAGGAATAAGAGTTATTTTGTCCATAATGTCGTAAACCCGATTCTGCCCCAAAAAGGGTAAAAAAGGGGGGCGTCGACACTGAGTTGCACGCAATGTTGGCACCATGGCCCTTTGTTGCTTGGGGAATGGACGTCATTGGGCCAATCGATCCAGCAACATCTAATGGGCACAGGTTTTTTCTTGTAGCCATTGATTATTTTACTAAGTGGGTTGAGGCGAAAACTTTCAAATCAGTGGCGCAGTGGTCGATTTTGTGCATTCAAATATCATTTGCCGGTTTGGAATTCCGAAGGTGATTATCACAGATAATGGTGCCAATCTCAACAGTCATCTGATGGCGGAGACATGTCAGAAGTTTAAAATTACACACCGCAATTCCACACCATATCGTCCTAAGGCGAATGGAGCAGTTGAGGCAGCTAATAAGAATATCAAGAAAATACTTCGAAAAATGGTGGAAGGATCCAGGCAGTGGCATGAGAAATTACCCTTTGCTTTGCTAGGATATCGCACTACTGTTCGCACTTCGGTAGGGGCGACTCCTTATTCATTGGTGTATGGTACGGAGGCAGTGATACCTGCAGAAGTTGAAATACCCTCCCTTCGAATTATTGCGGAGGCGGAAATTGATGATGATGAGTGGGTCAAAGCCCGTCTGGAACAATTGAGCTTGATTGATGAAAAGAGATTGGCAGCAGTATGTCATGGGCAATTGTACCAACAAAGAATGGCCAGAGCTTATAACAAGAAAGTGCGTCCACGAAAATTTGAAGTAGGGCAATTGGTAGTGAGGCGTATTTTACCTCACTGGGCTGAAGCAAAAGGAAAGTTCACTCCCAACTGGCAGGGGCCATTTGTTGTAACACGAGTGTTGTCCAATGGTGCATTGTATCTAACAGATGTAGAAGGAAAATGTGTAAAAATGGCTATCAATTTTGATGCAGTCAAGAGATATTATGTATGATTTCTTTATCTTTATGTATTTGATTGTATTCGATATATTTTGAGATTGAAATGATGAAGGCATTTTGTTCTGCTACCCAAACAATTTATCCTTTGCTATCCCTTTGAGCCTTATTATATTTTCTTTCGTATCCCTCTTTCAGAATCAACAACAAAATTCGAGTATCAAACAAGAAAAGAAAAAAAAAGAAGAAAAGATAAAAGAAAAGAAAGAAAAGGAAAAGAAAGAAAAGAAAAGAAAAGTAGAAAAAGAAAAACAAAAGAAAAAGAAGAAAAGAAAGAAAAGAAAAGAAAAAGAAAAGAAAAAAAAAGAGAAAAGAAAGAAAGAAAAGAAAGAAAAGAAAAGAAAAGAAGAAAAGAAAGAAGAAGAATGGAAGGAAGGAAGCATCACAACAATGAAGCAATTTTATGACCTGAACTACGTTTGACTTGATCCCGAAAGGGTACGTAGGCAGCCTCACTGAGGTTCAATCACAACCAAAGAGAAGTCCAATAATCCCCAAGTATGAAACTGGGGAAGAAGTTATGTTTGTTGTGAAAGATATGATTCCGAAAGTTGTAACTTTTGAACCCACGTTGAAATATTTTGAGCCTTTATGCCCTTCTTTCTAAACCCATCCAAAAGCTATATTACAGTCCAAAGAAAGACTTCTGATCAATTTTAGGAAATGTCAATACAAGCAGGTAAGGTGATTCATGTTGTGGACAACACTCTGGTACCAGAAGAAGAGATATTAAAAAAAATGAGAGAGTCTTATTGGTGAAAACTCTCACGGGCACCATAAGGCGATGTGAGTTGAGAGATATTAAATATGAGAGAGTCTTATTGGTGAAAATCCTCATGGGCACCGTAGGGCGAAAAGTGAGTTTTCAGACTGGACAAATGAAGAAAGTATGTGGTTGAAAGGTGTTTGAAACCATGGCAAAACAAGCAAGGTTTGAGTTTTGGTGAAAGTAAGATTGTGAAAGTATGGAACAACAAATGTGGCAATTGACAGTTGACTGGCTGGACAGACTAGGCTGGTTAATCCAAAATGCATGGCACGATCAATGGAATTAGCCTTTCCACTCAGATAAGTCCTATCCTCTTTCTCTTTTCGGAGTCTTTCTATCCTCAAAATTTTCAAGGTCATTGCATTTCATTTCTCTTGAAGTCTGTCTATAAGACGTTTCAGTCAAAGCTAACTACCAGCTTCCCAGTTGTATGGCACAACGAGATCAGGACATATCAAAATAAAGTAAAACACAAAGGACCAATGCAAATCCCATCAAGAAGGATAATTGGAAGGAGAAGCAAAGTTTCACAAGAAGGGAACAGAAACACCAAAACAGTAGCGCGAGGTAAAACATTTGGTTCATCAAGATCAGAGAGTTGAAAGTTAACCGGGAAGTCATGGCAAGACAAAGCAAGTCCAAAGAAGCAAGTCGGAGCAAAGTCGGAAGTGGGAGCACAGACAATAAGAATGCCAGCAGCTAACCACCATTTTTATATTACCAAATCTTTCTTTGATTAAAACAGGGGAAGAAAGAATTTTTCAGGCGCCCGCTTGGAGAACAAGGGAATACTTTCAAATGCAACAGGAACCCACCTGGATAACAAGGGAATATCTTTCCAAAATTAGCAAGCAGGAGCCCACCTGAAGAACAAGGGAATGCATTCTAAGCGCAGCAGTCAGGCACCCACCTGGAGAACAAGGGAAGTATAATGCAAGTCTTATCTTTCAAGTTAAATATTAAGTAACACAACGCGCCCAGTTATCAAACTGGGGCAGAAAATTTTCTTCGTTTTATATGGTTGTTGCAAGCAGGAGCCCACCTGAAGAATAAGGGAACATCTTTCAAATTCAATAGCAGGATCCCACCTAAAGAACAAAGGGAATATCTTTTCAAAACAGCAAGCAGGCACCCACCTGGAAAACAAGGGAAGTACAATCTAAGTTTTAGACTTTAAATATCTGATAACATGATATGCCCAGTCAACAGACTGGGGCAGAAAAATTTTTCTTCGTTGTCGTAATCAGGCACCCACCTGGAGAACAAGGGAATACATTTTCAAGCGTCACAATCAGGAGCCTGCCTGGAGAATAAGGGAATACATTTTCAAGAATTACAAACAGGAGCCCACCTGGAGAACAAGGGAATACCTTTTTCAAGCAATCGCAAGCAGGAATCCACCTGAAGAATGAACACATATTTCAAATTATAGGAGTCAAGCAACAGAGGGAATGGCAAAACATCGCCAAGGCAATAGCCAGAATTCCATTAAAAGAACACAAGACGCAAGTTCAAGGCAACACAAGAGCAAGTTTGAAGGCATAGATAGGATTTCTTGTAACTCATAGAGCATAGCTTAGGTTAGCTTCTTTTTATCTTTACATGGTGTAATAAGGAGGTCAGCAAGCAGTAACAGCAGCAACAGTAGTGAGATCATAGCTCTTGGTAGTCCCAGCTACCAGACCTTCCCGAACTACATTGACTTGATTCCTGTTTAGCCCAGGATATGTAGGCAACCTCTGAAGCAGGGTGCGGTCAACTCTTTCAAAAATGCTTCACATGGAATATGCGAACGGGCAAAAATCTCTCAGTTCCGCTCACTTGTCTTTTCACGAAAACTCTTCGTGTTTCCGGGCAAAGAGGGGCAGCTGTGAGCACGTAATTTTTGCCCTAAACAAATTATTCTTAAAATCCAAATAAAATAATTTTTCTTTATTTTTACAATTTTTGTTGATATTTGTTGCATTTTTTTGTGTTAATTAGTTGCATAATAATTCATATTGAAAATAAAAATATATGCATATGTATTTTTAATTTTCACAATTTTAGTATTAACTCATTTTGGAATAATTTAAGGGAAAAATCAAAAATAGCATTTTATTGTTTTTAAATGGAAATTGCTATAAAATAGTTAGTAAATAGATTTTAGGATTTAATTAGTTTAATCTCAAAATTTAATAAAATCTGAAAAATATATATATAAATCTGAAAAATAAAAATAAAAATACAAAATACAAAAAAAAAGGGAAAATACAATACCAAAAAAAAATAATATGAGTGAAATACAAGAAAGTAAATAAAAGAACAAAAGAAAGAATTGGACTGTTTTAAAAAAAACTTGGGCTAATTACCCCAAGCCCAAACAAAAAAACATCCGCCCAGGCCCAAATAATTTTCAGATCCGGTCTGACCCCATATAACCCAAACGACGTCGTTTAAGAAGATTTAATCCCAGTCCTTTATAATCCTGATCCAACGGTCATGGCCTCACCTCTTAATAAATGAAACGGCATCGTATAATTGCCCAAGTAATCCGAGCCGTTCAATTTGATTAATCCAACGGTTGTGGCTAATCACTACCCTTTTAATATATCATATACCAAAATTAAAAAATCAGAAGCATTTTTTTGATCTTCATCCCCAAACCCTAACCGCCCCATCTTCCCTGTCGACCCGCCGGAACCCTACCGGCGGGAAACGCCACCTTCACCAACCAACCCCAAAATTATACCACTTGACCGCCTTGAGACACTGATTCCACCCTTCTACCTCTTTTCCTTCAAATAACCCTCAAGCTCCTCGAATAACCAAAGTTGTTTCATCGGAATCCTAACTCCGGCAAGCAACACCTCACCCAACCTAGCCCAAAATCACACCATAACTTCTTTTTGATACCCTCTACCCGATTCTGAAAGCCTTGAGCCTCAAATCTAATTGGAATGGCTCGAATATAATTTTGAAGATTCTCCGGTGAGGCAAAAATTTTAAAAAGAAATGCCACAAGACTCCCCTATTTGTTCTTGAAGATCTTTGGTATTAGTATATGGTCAAGTAACTAAAAAAAACTAAGTTTTTCCTTTTTTTTTCCTTTTCTGTTTCTTAATTATCTTTTGCATGTGTTTGCTTATATGTTTTAATTATTTTCTGTTAAGTTGTCTTTTAATTTCTGTTCTTTTTAAAGTAGTATTTTAAATTTTAAAAATCAAAATTTGATAGGGTTAAGTATATATATTTTTGTCATTAAATTGCTGATAATTATTAGATTTTGTTGCATTGACGATATGATCTAAGATTATTCATTTCTGATATTAGTTGATTTTGATTTTTTTATAATTGATAGTCGTATCAGTATTAATTGTAATATCTAATTTGATTACTTAGGATTAATTAACAGTAATTAGCAGGATTGGTTATAGTTGTTTAAAATTCGATTAGTAGTTAGTTAATATTTGAATTAGATTTGTTAAAATTCTGATTAATTCTGATAATTAGTTTGTTATAATTAATAGTTAAATCTGGAGTTCAGGGGGTAAAAGGGTGAATGGCAGGTAGGTTTAGTTAGTAAATTCAACTAAGTCTCAGGGGTGTTTTGGGTACATAAAAAGGGCTAGCAGTAATAAACATAAGGAAGGGAGGGTAGTTTGGGTATAGGAAAGGGGTAATTGGGTAGATTTTTAAGTGAAGTGAGGGTAGAAAGGGGATTACAATAGATTAAAAGATTCTAGATGGGGGTAATAATATAATTCCTAATGAATAAGGGTAGCTAATTGAAATTACAAGTTAAAAAATAAGGGTAAAACTTAAATAAAACAGGGACTAAAAGATAAATTCTGAAATTTAAAATTCCCTCCAAATCTAACTCTATAAATAGACATTGAAATACCTCATTTTACAGGTTTTGAATCCTAAAATTCTCCCCAAAATATCTAGCAAATTCCAGATCTGAAGTTAGCATTTTCAGATTATAATTCTCTCTTCTAGATCAAAATTTCTTTCAAAAAATCCAAAAACATTACAAAATCAGTAGAAAACCAAAAATAAACACTGTTCCATTAGGAACTGCAGCCTTCAGCTGTTGGGTTTGATAAGTTTAATCCAGTTTTTTGATCAACTGAAATCCACAGATCTGTTAGTCTTAATTTCGAAGGGGTTTAAACTCAAATTAAAGCATTTTTGGTCAAATCGAGTACTGTTGTTGTGATTTTGGTCATTCATTGAAGAAAATTTGATTCAAAATCATTCCTGAGTTGTTGTTGTGTTCCTGCTGTGGTTAGCTGACAATATATTACATCTGATTTCCATTTTTTCGTCATTACAGGTACAATTCTGAGCTGGTATAATGTATCTATTCGTTTTGAGCAACATAATATGAAGTCACAGTTGAATTGGCTATCCGTGCATTATTCTGATTATGTTTCAAACAGAATTTAATTGTATTTTTGTAGTTAGACATTATATTCATATTGTAATTTGTTTAAATTAGCTCTGATTAAAGTTTGTAATAATTGGATTGTTCATTATATAGACTAATTGTCATAGTGTGATATGATTTTTCCTGCGTAGACGGAATCACTAAAAAATGAGATTGAGATGGCCTTAGTTTAAATCTAATGATAAATGTAGATTAGTAGCAGGTATAATAGCCTAGTTTTGTTTGATACTTGATGCTTTGAATTTGAATTAGTAAAGACTTAGGTTAATTGTTCATTTAGATATCATTATTGGAAGTTGTTGTCACTGGAATATTAGAATTGGTAAAAATTATTAGAATTTGGTTGTGTTCAAATTAAGTGTGATAAGGTTTTGAACAAAAGCGTGCTTAAATTTAAAAACACCTTTTATCACATTAAATGACTTCAACGTGGATGTAGAATTGCTCTGCTAAGAATTAAGGCTGTTTAAGTGATATTGAACGTCATGGCCGTGAATTAATGATTAGCTTGTGTACAATTGGAAATGGACTCATGTTCATGGGTTCAATTTATGAGTGGCCAGTATTTGTTTGCATTGTTAAAATTCTAGCGAGCCCAAAAGACTACTGCAATTTATTCGAAAAATCAAAAGGCCCAAATATGATAATATTAAAAAAAATAATTAGGAATTTAAAAATTGTGTGGCATAACAGAGCCAAATCTTTTGATGCCCAAAAAGCATTTTGAATAATTTTTATGCTAAAAATACTTTAGGAACAATGGAAATTAATTCATCAATATGAAATCAAGTTTTGAATTAGGTAGCGGGTTCAAGCTAAAAGGTTTTATCCTTTTGTTTGAATCCGGACTTGAATTTGAGATTTGAATTTGTATTCATGGATTAATTGACCTTTAGAGACAAAACAAAAATAGAAAATTTAGATGCTTTAGTTTGGCCTTAATAAATAAAATGAGACGAGCCTCGCCGAATTAAATATACAATTGCGGGGCCCTCATTAATTACTTACTAAAATACTTAGTATTCGGGATAGGCCGTTTAGTGAATTTCACGGCCTTTCCAAAAGATAATAATACGTTAGCCGTTTCAGGCGCAATTCTTAATAATCTTACCTTCCTAATATGGGTGTGTATTTCATGCAACCCAAATCCAAATCCAAAAACGTCGAATAAGAAGGCGTCGAGGATCCGGGTGCATTTCATGTGACGTAATCCGAAAACATGTTCTTAAACGACGTTCACTCTCTTAAAAGCAGTAATTAAATTTAAAATTGCACAAGTAAGGTAACATGTACAAAAAAATAGTTTTAGCCAAATATAACAGTTGAGCGACCGTGCTAGAACCACGGAACTCGGGAATGCCTAACACCTTCTCCCGGGTTAACAGAATTCCTTACCCGGATTTCTGGTTCACGACTGTTAAACAGATTCAAATCTTTTCCTCGATTCGAGATTCAAACCGGTGACTTGGGACACCATAAATTTCCCAAGTGGCGACTCTGAATTTTAAATAAAAATGAATCCCGTTTCGATTGTCCTTAAAATGGAAAAACTCCTTTCTTACTATATCCCTTCCCGGGGTGTAGTAAAAGCCGATAAAGCTAATGGAAAAAGGAGGTGTGACAATTGGTGTGCCACTTCTTAACACCGATAATGCACTTGGTCCGATTCCAGCGGACGCAGGTTCGCAAGACGCGCAGCAGGTCGATGAAACCTCACACACCAACAAACGCATACAACATGGCGACCAACAAGAAGCCTAAAAGACCCTGGCTCAGGAAGAACAGGAAGTAAGTCTTCATGTTATTTTCGAAATGTTACAGGCACAACAGTTGGCTATCGCTCAGTTACAAAGCCACCCCAAGACTCCCAGCATGGCAGCATCGGAAACAACCCCCCAGCTGAATAGGTACCCAAGAGATCGAGCAATAACGGATCAATAGCCGACCCTGCCATAGTGAAAATGCTTGAGGATCTCACCAAAAGGATCGAATCGGGCGAGAAAATGATATCAGCCAACGACAAGAAGGTCGAGAACTATAACTCTAAGGTCGACAAGATCCCGGGTGCACCCCCGGTCCTCAAGTGTGTGGATTCAAAGAAGTTTATACAAAGGCTGTTCCCCAAGGGAGTGGCCCCAAAACCGATTCCAAAGAAGTTCAGAATGCCAGAATTCCCTAAGTACAACATAACCATTGGCCCTAATGAACACGTAACTGCCTACACTTGTGCGGTAAAAGGCAACGATATAAAGAATGACGAGATCGAGTCAGTGTTGTTGAAAAAATTCAGGGAAACACTCTCAAAGGGGGCTATGATGTGGTATCACAACTTGTCTCCTAACTCCATAGATTCATTCGCCATGCTAACAAACTCTTTCGTAAAGTCACATGCAAAGTAGCGATGAGGAAATATGACATTTTCAAAATCAAGCAAAGGGAGAACAAGATGCTGCAGGAATTCGTGTCTTGCTTTCAGATGGAACGGATGGAGCTACCGCCAGTCTCCTACGACTGGGTAGTGCAGGCCTTCACTTAAGGTCTGAATGAATAAAGCTTGGTGGCCTCAAATAAGCTAAAATAGAACCTGATCAAGTACCCAGCTGTGACCTGGTCAGACGTCCACAATCGGTACAAGTCAAAGATCAGGGTCAAGGATGACCAGTTGGGAGCCCCTTCGGGCTCAGTATACCCGAGCAGGCTCCAGGTAGAGGAACCAAAACCAAACAAAGAAAGGTATCAGCCATACCTTGAAGATCGGAGGAACGCCCCGAGGTGCAACCTACCTCGCAATGATTGGAGAGTGGATCGGGGATAGGATCCTCGAGGGCTAATCATAGATCCAGGTTCGATCGAAATGTAGTACCAATGGGTGCGCTCCACTTGTCAGAATACAACTTCTACATCGATGTGTCAGACATCGTATTTGCCATCAGTAAAATCAGAGATGCCAAGTGGCCCAAACCTATATAGCCGGATCCTTCGCAAAGGAATTACAACTTAGTATGCAAATTTCACAACACGCACGACCATAGAACCGAGGATTGTCATCGGCTATGAGAAGAGGTAGCTCGACTACTTAACAAAGGACATCTCCGAGAATTCCTTAGCGATCGAGCAAAAAATCAGTTCCGATAAAGGGACGCAACCAAGAAGAACGAGGCAAACGAGCCAGAACATAGCATCCACATAATCATGGGGGGCCGATGCCCCGCATGAACCTGTAATGAGAAGAACAAAAATATCCATCACCAGAGAAAAATGGACCCAGGGATATATTACCGAGGACGCACTCACATTCCACGAAGAAGACATAAAGACCTTGTCTCAACCTCACAACGATGCACTGGTAATCTCCTTCATTGTAAATTTTTTTCAAATAAAACGTGTACTCGTGGATCCAGTTAGCTCGGCTAATATTGTCAGGTCGAGGGTGATAGAGCAGCTCGGAGTGCTCAATCAAATCGTGGCCACCACTCGAGTCCTCAATGGATTCAACATGGCAATTGAAACAACGAAAGGAGAAATAATCCTTCCAATCACCATGGCCGACACGACCCAAGATACCAAATTCCATGTCATCGAAGGAGACATAAGGTATAACGCCTTATTCGGGCGGTCGTGGATACACTTCATGATAGCGGTACCGTCCACCCTTCACCAGATGATGAAATTTCCAACAAAGGACGGAATTAAAACCATCTACAGGGAACAATATGCGGCAAGGGAAATGTTCGCAATACACGATATGGCACCAACGCTCGTACCTCCGCCCTCGAATAAACCAAAGGGCGATCGGGACTCACCCTCGATCGAACTTGATGAAATGAAGTAAAGGAACATACCGCATCCTCACCTCAGGCAATTAAAACAAATCATCCCTCACGATTGTAGCATATCAATCCTCGAGGCATCGCCGCCATATCTCACTTCAAGGTACGACCATCTCCCTTTTTGTTTCAAATTTAGGACTAACCCTTACGCATGTAGTCGATCAGAGCGGTTAGAACGCTAATCCTGCTCGAAGACCTTAAGGTTCTAAAGCACCCGTTGCACTCCTTTCCTTTGACCGAGTTTTTGTCCCAAAAGAAAGGTTTTACCGACAAGGTTTTTAATGAGGCAACGTGTGCGTGCTACCTAAGGGAAACTCAAAAAATGCTCAAAGCTTCTTTTGCAATCAACTTTGAACGTTGGGGGGCATTCCCCCAGTAAGCCGCTCACTTAGAAAAGTCATGAAACGCCAAATGGGGTCCTTGTGGGAAAGTAATATACCGGGCAAAATAGTCAAATGAACTGTGTCCATACAGCCAGGCTCCCGTTGGCGAATGCATGTACTATTGTACCGAATAATCAAAGAATATCTTTAGTCAAAAACACCTTCTCAAGATAAGGCAACAATTCATCCGCCGGAAATGTCACAAACACTTGAGTATTAACGTCGGAAATTCAACGCTCAGATGACCTCCGGGTCGAGACTCTGAAATCATAAAGCCTTCAGGTAAGGCAACACGGAAATCTCTAAGAATCTCTAATATCGAAGGTACCTCGAGTACTCGGGGACTGACATCAAAATTTCGAAAGAGAAACACACGGCCTCAAGTGTCGGAACCCCATGCTCGTGAACCCTCAATGAGGAAACTCAAAACTCGAGAGTAACGACCTTCGAGCCTAAGCAAACTCGATGACTCGGAGACTGTCGCCAGTCGCCACTCACTTAAAAACCCGAGACCGTAAGACCCCGAGCGGGCAAACTTGATCTAGCAAGGTCTATTCAACATAGCAACAAATTTTGTAAGACCTAAACAGCATGAAAAATCTGTAAGACCTCAACGGCATGACAAAATTGTAAGACCTCAACAGGCTTGAAAAACCTGTAAGCCCTCAATAGCATGAAAATACTGTAAGACCTCAACAGGCATGAAAAAACTATAAGACCTCAACGGGCATGAAAAAATTATAAGACCTCAATAGGCATGAAAATTTTGTAAGACCTTACTACATGCATAAAACTCAATCCCGAAGTTTAGGCTATATGTCGCATTTGTAAGACTCTCGAAAGGGAATACCCTCTATGTATACGCCTAAAATACCAAACTCGATATAAAAAATGGCTCCGGCCAAACGTAAATGACTACGGTCAATACGGTTGCACCAGCCAAATTAACGCGACTCGGGGATGCCCGACCGTCGCTAACAAAATTACAGGCCATTACTTCGAATCTACTTTGAAAAGAACTGGTTAAAATAGGCTACCCTCGATAGGAAAACGAGCTTCGACCATGTCAGCTCCAAATTACAAAGGCTTCGAGCTACTCAGCCTACGAGCTAAACCTTCCGAGGTGCTCGAACATCGCCGTTAATGACTTGAAATCAAGGTTCTTCCTGAACCGACGACAGGTCAGGAAAAATTATTTCAAAAAATTCCTTAATGAGAGGAAAACAAAGCCTACATATGCCCAAGGCAAAAGCGTAAGAGCCATTGCCACCAGCCAAACGAGCCTCAGGGCCACACATTAACAGATTGCAATGACCAAAAGCGTAACCACTATCATCGCCAGCTTAAAATTTGAAAACTTGAGGATTAAAATGAGCTCGAGTCATAACCCGATTCAGAGACCGGATCCAAAACAGTTAACTAGACATGCCTAAGGGCATAGCGTAAGAGCCAGCATCGCAAGATTCACGAGCCTCAGGGCCATATACCTAAAAGTTTGCTTTAACCCAAGGCACAAGAGTCATTGTCGCCAGCACAAAAAAAATAAAAAAATAAAACTTGAGGGTCAATTGAGCTTGAGTCGCAACCCATCTCAAAGACTGAACCCAAAATAATTAAAATGCAAATGCCCAAGGGCAAGGCGTAAGAGTCATTATCGTCCACCCATGCAGACATAAAATCTTTAGGGTCGAGTAGGCTCGAGTCAAAACCTGACTCGGAGACTAAACCCAAAACAGTTGAGCAAAGCATAAGAGCTCTAACACCAGCTTGTGTTAAAGGCTGCATCAACCAAGCATGAAAGAGCCTCTGTGCTTGCCTGATGAGCACCAGAGCCATATTACGAAACTAAAAATTCTTGCCAACTTCGAAACCAGCCCACCTGGACAGAAGCAAAGCAGAAAGGGATACACAGGAAATAAAGCTTTAGGTTTTCTTGTATTTACATACGCAAAAAAGTGCATTCTCCATCTACAAACGTGCTATGCAAATATCACATACAAAATGGCAAAGTATACTCCCCGCTCCAGAAGGCTACAACCTACCAGCTCATGTTCATTCTCCGCAGCGTCGGCCAGAAGTGACCGAGCATCGCGCTCGTTCGCCCTCGCACGAGCCATCTCTTTCGGAAGAACAAAACATCTGACGCCGATCTCTTCAAGTACCCTTATTCGAGACCCACAACAAACATATTCCTCGATCCTCTCCACACGATCAAGGGCCCTCTTCAACTCGGCTTGGTCATCAGCAACGTCCTTTAAATAAATTGCCATATTCTGATCAGCCTTAGTCCGGCTCGATGCTGCTTCACCCCGAACGTCAAAGATCTCAGGCCCGACCTTCAAAAGCTTAGACTTGAGCTTTGTGATCATATACGCTTAAACTGAAGCGTTGTCACGAGCCAATCGGAGTTGGACCTTGAAGGCGGGAACTTTAGCAAAGGCACCCTTTTCCCTGAAGCTTGAGCCTGCACCTGAGCTCTCAGCTTGCCATAGTCATTCCTAAATCGGTTGGCTTCGCCCCTAAGGTGCTTGATAGCCTCCGTCTTTTTCTGAAACTAAGATAGGCAAGAAGTTAAACTAAAAGGTTAAAGAGCGAAGCGTATACCACGAGAAGTTACCCGCTCCATCAAACAGCTCTCGTAATTTGAGCTCTAGTACACCCCATATCGCTAGTGCATCAACTCGACTTCCTTCTCCTTACAAAGGAGCCTAAGGGACATACCTTCATCCAAGGCCTTCCCGATCCTATCTCCACAACAAAGTAGTCCGGAATCAAGCTTGTCGAAGGCCTATAGAAGAAAAACTCAATAAGAAGTATAAGGTGATAGCGACATTGCCTCCATTTGCTTCCAACTTGTCCCAAGACAAATCTCGCCACTCATACTCCTCGAAGGATGTGTGGGCCACCAATTCCTTGGGCCAAGCCTGCCAGGTCAAGAACATCACCTGACGCCTGCAGAACCACTACAAAAGAAGGGAGGAAGACATAACTGCTAAATATTCTCTTTCCATAGGCATAACTGATGAAGCACGGGGCACATCACCTAAGAGTATAGCTCCATTCTCTAATAAATAATACGGGCTCCTAAGGTATAATGCCGACAATCAACATCTGGGTGAAGCAGCTTGTCCATATCTGGTCTCTGTTGTCCTCAACGATGCAATGAAAGGTGTAATCAATCAACACTATAAAGTCAATAAACCTCGATGATCCCAAAGATCGGGGGCGGAGCTCTCGTCCTCCCCCCCCCCCAAACGGATAAA
>MU689798.1:57290-91256 GCA_026770625.1 Nicotiana glauca
CCGGATTTCTGGTTCGCGGACTGTTAAATAGAGTCAAACCTTTCCTCGATTCGGGATTCAACCAGTGACTTGGGACACCATAAATCTCCCAAGTGGCAACTCTGAATCTCTTAATAAACGAATCCCGTTTCGATTGTCCTTTAATTGGAAAAAACTTCATTTACCACGCCCTTCGCGAGGTGCGGTAGCGCCAAAAGGAGGTGTGACAAACCCGATTACCCATTCTCCCATGAACTAAAATATGTAATTTGTTTTGAAATCAGACTTCAAATTGAGGTCCAAATCCCTAAAATTCGAAAATCCTTAGTTCTACCCAAAACACCCAATTTCCCCCATAAAAACCTTGATTTTGGATTGAAATCATGTGAAAAGACGTTATACATTAAAGAAAATGAGTTAGAAATTATTTATAATTGGTTTGTGGATGAACTTTTCTTTAGAAAATCTCCCAAAAGTGTTTAGGTTTAGAAAAGGTTTGAAAAATGCAGAAATATGCGTCTAAGTCCCAATTAACTGGTCTCTGATGTCGCACTTGCGACCAGGGTTCGCAATTGCGAACCATTACGAAACCTGCTATCTTCGCAAATGCGAAGAAATTATCGCATTTGGGACCACTCAAAAATCCTAAAGACTTCGCTTTTGCGAGACATCTGTCTTATTGGCAACACTGGCCCTTCCATATTTGCAATAAAATGGTCGCATTTGCGATCAAGGCCTGCCCAAGCCATCTTCGCAAATGCGACCTCGCAATTGCGAAGCTTGCAGACCTGCAACACAACAGCAATGTTCCTAAGTCTAAATTAACTCTGTGGCTTGTCCAAAACTCACCTGAGCCCTCGGGGCTCCAAACCAAACATGCACACAAAACATCACGCGAACTTGCTCGTGCGATCAAATCATCAAAATAACATCAATAACTATGAATTTAGCATCAAAATTAAAGAAAAATCTCATGAACTCTTAAGTTCCATTTTTAACAACCGATGGTCTGATTCACGTCATATCAAGTCCGTTTCTTACCAAATTTTACAGGCTCAATTTAAATACCATATAAGACATGTACCGGGCTCCGGAATAAAAATACGGGGCCGATACCAGCAAATTCAAACACATCCAAATTTCTTAAAACTCTTATAATTTTAGTTAAACAATTTTCTTCAAAAAAAATTTCTCGGGCTTGGGATCTCAGAATTCAATTCCGAATATACACCCGAGTCTCATAATTTCCTACGGACCCTCCGGGACCGTCAAATCATGGGTCCAGGTCTGTTTACCAAAATGCTGACTAAAGTCAACTTAAATTTATTTTAAAAGCAAAATTTATCATTTTTCACAGATTTTCACAAAATGGCTTTCTGGATACACGTCCGGACTGCGCATGCAAATAGAGGTGAGACAAAAAGAGGTTTTAAGGCCTCGGATCATACATTCTCCACCTATAAAGCAACCATTCTTCCTCGAACGGATATAGAAAAGAAGTACAAGAGTCAAAGAAAAGATGGGGATATCGGCTCTGCATATCAGACTTGGCCTCCCAGGTTGCTGCCTCAACAAGCTGACCTCTCCACTGAACACTAACAGAAGGGAAACTCTTCGATCTCAACTGACGAACCTGTCGGTCTAGAATAGCTTCCGACTCCTCCTCATAGGAAAAGTCCTTGTCCAACCGTACAGTGCTGAAGTCTAACACGTAGGAGGGATCGCCGTGATACTTATGAAGCACGCACACATGAAACACTGAATGCACGGCTGATAAACTCTGCGGCAATCCAAGTCTATAAGCCACCTCTCATATTCGATCAAGAATCTCAAAAGGACTAATAAACCCAGGGCTAAGATTTCCCCTCTTCCCAAATCTCATCACGCCCTTCATCGGCGATACCCGAAGTAACACCCGCTCGCCGACCATGAATACCATATCACGAACCTTATGGTCGACATAACTCGTTTGCATGGACTGAGTTGTACGAAGCCTATCCTGAATAATCTTGACCTTGTCCAAGGCATCTTGTACTAATCCGTACCCAACAACCGAGCCTCTCCCGGCTCAAACCATCCAATTAGCGACCGACACTACCAACCATATCAAGCCTCATAAGGAGCCATCTGGATGCTCGACTGGTAATTGTTGTTGTAGGCAAACTCCGCTAAAGGCAAGAACTGATCCTACGAGTCTCTAAAGTCAATGACACAAGCTCAGAGCATATCCTCCAAAATCTGAATAGTATGCTCGGACTGCCCATCCGTCTGAGGATGAAATGATGTGCTCAACTCAACCCGTGTGCCCAACTCACGCGGAACTGCTCTCTAGAAATATGAGGTAAACTACGTACCTCAATGTAAAATGATAGACATGGGCACACCATGAAGATGAACAATCTCCCGGATGTAGATCCCAGCTAACCTCTCGGAAGAATATGAGACTGCCATAGGAATGAAATGTTCTGACTTGGTCAGCCTATCAACAATAACCCACACTCCATCGAACTTCCTCTGAGTTCGTGGGAGTCCAACAACAAAGTCCGTATTGATACGCTCCCACTTCTATTCAGGAATTTCGATCTTCTTAAACAAACCACCAGGTCTCTGATGCTCGTACTTTACCTGTTGACAATTCAAATACCGAGCCACATATGCAACAATATCCTTCTTCATCCTCCACCACCAATAATGCTACCCTAAATCCTGATACATCCTAGCGACGCCCAGATGAATAGAGTATTGGGACTATGGGCCTCCCCTAAAATCAATTCTCGAAGTCCATCCATATTAGGCATACAAACTCGACCCTGCAGCCTCAAAACTCCATCATCTCCTAATATAACCTGCTTGGCACCTCCGTGCTGACCGTGTCCCTAAGGACACACAAATAAGGATCATCATACTGCCAATCTCGAATACGCTCCAATGAAAAAGAATGAGCGATGGTGCAAGCTAACACACGACTGGGCTCAGAAACATCCAACCTCATGAACTAATTGGCAAAAGCTAAACATCCAAATCAAGCAATCTCTCACTGACCGGAATATACGCAAGACTGTCTATATTGGCGGACTTCCTACTCAAAGCATTGTCCACCACATTGGCCTTCCCCGGATGATATAAAATGGTAATATTATAGTCTTTCAATAGCTCCAACCACCTTCTCCGCCTCAAATTTAGCTCCTTCCGCTTGAACAAATACTGCAGAGTCTTGTGATTCGTGAACACCTCACATGACACACCATACATATAATGCCTCTAAATCTTCAACACGTGAACAATGGCTGCTAACTCCAAATCATGAACTGGATAATTCTTCTTATGAATCTTTAACTGCTGCAAAGCATAAGCAATGACCTTGTCATCCTGCATCAACACCGCACCAAGTCCAATACGAGATGTATCACAATAAACTGTATATGGCCTTGAACCTGTGGGCAAAACCAACACTAGTGCCGTAGTCAAGTCTGTCTTGAGCTTCTGAAAGCTTGCCTCACACTCGTCCAACCACCTAAACTAGGCACCCTTCTAGGTCAACCTGGTCATCGGGGCCATAATAGATGAAAACCCCTCCACAAACCGATGATAATAGCCTGCTAAACCCAAGAAACTCCTGATCTCTGTAGCTGATGCGGGTCTAGACCAGATCTTGACTGCCTAAATATTCTTCGGATCTACCTGAATACCTTATGCTGATATAACATGACCCAAGAATCAACTGAACTCAACCAGAACTCACATTTCAAAAACTTAGCATACAACTGACTATCTCTCAAAGTCTGAAGAACCACTCTCAGATGTTGCTCATGCTCCTCCCGACTTCGGAATAGATCAAAAAATCATTAATGAAGACTATCACGAATGAATCCAAGTAAGTCTTGAACACTCGGTTCATCAAATCCATAAAAGTTGTCGGGGCATTTGTCAACCCGAATGACATCACCAAGAACTCATAATGCCCGTACCGAGTGCGGAAAGCTGTCTTAGGGACATTGGATGCCCTAATCCTCAACTGATGGTAGCATAATCTCAAGTCAATATTCAAAAATAAATTGGCACCCTGAAGTTGATCAAACAAATCATCAATCCTCAACAATGGATACTTGTTCTTGATTGTAACCTTGTTCAACTGTCGGTAATCTATACACATCCTCATCGATCCGTCCTTATTCTTAACAAACAACACCGGTACACCCAAAGGCGAGACACTAGGTCTAATGAAGCATTTATCAAGCAAGTCTTGCAACTACTCTTGCATTTCTTTCAACTCAGGCGGGGCCATACTATACAACGGGATAGAAATAGATGGGTGCCCGGAGCCAAACCAATGCAGAAGTCAATATCCCTGTCGGGTGGCATACCCAACAGGTTTGAAGGAAATACCTCAGGAAACTCACGAACAACAGGCACAGAATCCATAGAAGGAACCTTAGCACTAGAATTATGAACATATGCCAAATAGGCCAAACACACCTTCTCGACCATTCGTCGAGCCTTCATATATGAGATAACAATACAGGTGGAATGACTAGGAGTCCCTCTCCACTCTAAACGAGGCAACATCAGCAAGGCTAAGGTCACAGTCTTGGCATGATAGTCCAAGATAGCATGGTAAGGTGATAGCCAGTCCATCCCCAATATGACATCAAAATCAACCATGTCCAAAAGTAACAAATCTACTCAAGTCTCAAGACCTCCAATCACAACTATACATGAATGATGGACACAATCTACCACAATAGAATCACCCACCGGTGTAGACACATATACAGGAGCACTCAAAGAATCACTAGGCATGACCAGATACAATCCAAAATAAGATGACACATATGAGTATATATATCCTGGATCAAATAGAACTGAAGCATCTCTACCACAAACCAGAACAGTACCTACGATAACTGCACCAGAAGACTCAGCTTCAGGCCTGGCTAGAAGAGCATAGCATCGGGGCTAGGCCCCACCACTCTGAACTACATCTCTAGGATGGCCTCCACTTCTAGCGGCTTGACCTCCACCTCTAATACCTCTACCTCTACATCTAGCTGCCTGGATGGGCGGTGGAACACTCGGTGCCTGAACCATAGCACGGGAACCCTGATGCTGAGAGCTACTGGGTGCTCGAGGGCAAAATTTAGCAATATGCCCCATATCGCCACATGTATAACAAGCCCTCGACAGCTGAGACTGCTGACCCTGACGGCCTGAATAACCGCTCAGAAAAATCTAGAGCAGAGGTACACTGATAGGAGCTGGCGGCGCACTATAGGGAAACTGATCAGAACACTGCATACGAGAACCACGGCCACCTGGAGCACCGTGAAAAGCCTGAAGTGCTGAATGAAATAGCCTAGGAGGATGGCCCCTACCAAAAGAATCCCCTACTCCATAGGTGGCATTAATAAACCTACCAGAATGACGAGGTCTCTTATCAAACCCCTAACCACCCCCTATGATAGAACCATATCAACTCTCCTGGCCACATTGGCCGCATCCTCAAAATAAATCTCGCTTCCCATCTCCTTAGCCATCTGAAGTCGAATAGGCTGAACAAGTCCATGAACGAACCTCCTTACTCTATCTATATCTCTCTCTATCTCTCTCTCTCTCTCAGTGGGAAGTATAAAAAGAGCATGATGGGCCAAATCAATAAATTTGGCCTCATACTGAGTAACAGTCATAGAACCCTGTTGTAGACGCTCAAACTGCCTCTGATAGTTCTCCCTCTGAGTGATAGGAAGGAACTTTTCCAGAAATAGCTGAGAAAAATGATCCCAAGTCAAAGTTGGTGACCCAGCTGGTCTAGCCAAACAATAATCCCTCCACCAAATCTTGGCGGATCCAGATAAGCGAAAAGAAGCAAAGTCAGACCCCATTGGTCTCTAGTATCCCTATGTTCCTGAGAACCTCATGACAGCTGTCTAAATAATCCTGGTGATCCTCAGAAGATGCACTGCTGAAAGTGGTAGTGAAGAGCTTGGTAAACCTGTCCAATCTCCACAAGGCATCAGCAGATATAGCTACTCCATCATCGGTCTGAGCTACCACACTCAGTTGAATTGCTCCAACTGGATGAGCTGTTAAAATATGAAACTGGGGAGCCATCTGCTCCAAAGTGCGGGTAGCGGGAGTCTGGGCTTCTCCCGTGCCTGAGAGATGGCTAGTGCTACTGGAAGTAAGCCTTCCCAGGTGACACTCTCCATAAGACCCACTAGACGGACCAGAGCATCTTGGAGTACTGGGTAGCAATGAACCGCTCTAGGACCTGAGATGGGCCCAACAGAATTGCATGGGCCAGAACCTCATCATCAAACTCAACCTGAGGCTCTGCCGCTGATACTGCTGCTCTGGGCTGAGCTCTGCCCCTGCCTCGGCCTCGCCCTATGCTCCTCGTGAGAGCTACTGTTAGGGGCTCGAGTTGCTGATCAGTGGATGAGGAAGCGCATGTTTTCGCCATCTGTGAAAGAATATAGTAGAAATTCAATTAGTATTGAGAAACCAAACTGCACGACAAGAAGGAATAGATGAGAAGTTCTTCCTAACTCTGTCGCCTCTAGAGAATAAATACAGATGTTTTCGTACCGACCCCTCAGACTCTACTAAGATTGTCCGTGAATTGTGAGACCTAAATAACCTAGAGTTCTGATTCCAACTTGTCACGACTCAAATTTTTTACCCCCAGGAGTCGTTATGACGTCTACTAGTGAAAGCTAGGCAAGCCAATTAGTCCAATTATTTAACCATTTTTATTTTTAATCCCTTAGAAATTCGAAAACAATATAACAAAAGCAACGGAAATAGTAATAATAATAAAAATAATGCGGAAGATGAAATTTGATAATTTAGATTAGTACAAACTGCGGAAGTCTAAGTACAACTCTACCCAAAATTTGGTGTCACAATGTCACAGACCATCTATGAATACTACAAATAAAGTCTGAATAGGAATATACGAATCTGTCTCTAAATAACTAAAAATAGAAGGAAATGATATAAGGAGATGCCAAGGCCTACGGACGCCTACAGGACTAACTCGGGTCTCCTAAATGGACTGAAGGCAACTACCTCACTGCGGTCCAAAAGCTGCAACACCGGGATCTGCACACAGTGCGAAGTGTAGTATCAGTACAACTGATCTCATGTGCTGGTAAGTGCCTAGTCTATCCTCGGCGAAGTAGTGACAAGGCTAGGATAGGACTACCAAATAAACCTGTGCAGTTAAATCATATACAGCAAAAAAATAAAAGCATAAATTTACAGTCAAGGGTAGGAGGGGGGAACATTCTACGGGGAACATCAAGTGATAATAGAACAACAACATATAAATCTAAGGAGCACCAAATTTCAATTATCAACAAGAATCAGAAATAAAAGACAAGTGCACAGCATCACCCTTCGTGCTTCTACTCTCGTCCTCCCCATAAAATCAATAAAATCGGCACGGCATCACCCTTCGTGCTTTAACCTCACATAATTATGGCCAAGAATGATCCCTTATCACTCATATCATGGCACGAAATTGTACATCGTGTGGAACGGCATCACCCTTCAAGCTTTTACCTTACAATATCGGCACGACATCACCCTTCATGCATTAACCTTTTAAAAAAATGATACACGACATCACCCTTCGTGCTTTACACTCTTCGTCACCCAAGCAACAATCACAAAGTAATTTGGGCAAGAGAATCAATAATATTTAAAAATAATCCCGGCAAGGGAACAATAGCATAACAACAATATCTCGGCAGGGGAAACAATACCAAAAACAATAACATCTCGGCAAGGGAGATAACATCAAAAACAACAACATCCTGCCAAGAGAGACAATATCATAAACCTCTTCTATTTTCCACATTCACTTCACAACTCAATTCACAACTTGAGCCAATGATCTACAAAGTTCAATTGCCAATGATACTTCCGGTTTTATAAAGATTTTCCCAAAAAGTCAAAAATCGACCCTGGGCCCACATGGTCAAAACTCGAGGTTCGAACCAAAACACTTATCAATTTTCCCACGAACTCAAATATGTAATTTGTTTTGAATCGGACCACAAATTGAAGTCCAAATCCCCAAAATTTAAAAATCCTAAGTTCTACCCAAAACACCCAATTCCCCCATGAAAACCCTTGATTTTGGATTGAAATCATATGAAAAGAAGTTATACATTAAAGAAAATAAGTTAGAAATGACTTATAATTGGTTTGGAGATGAACTTTTCTTTAGAAAATCGCCCAAAAATATTTAGGTTTTGAAAAGGTTTTGAAAATTGCAGAAAAATACGTCTAAGTACCAATTAACTGGTCTCTAATGTCGCATTTATGACCAGGGTTCGAAATTGCGAACCCTTAAGAAACCTGCTATCTTCGCAAATGCGAAGAAATTGTCGCATTTGCGACCACTCAAAAATACTGAAGGATTTGCATTGGCAAGACATGTGTCGCATTTGCTGCTCTAGCCCTTCCGCATTTGCGATCAAGGCCTACCCAGGCCATCTTCGCAAATGCGATAATACTTCGCAAATGCGAGCTCGCATTTGCGAGCATTGCGAAGCCTGCAGACCTGCAACACACCAGTAATTTTTCTAAGTCTAAATTCACTCTGTGGCCTATCCAAAACTCACCCGAGCCCTCGGGGCTCCAAAATAAACATGCAAGCAAGTCCAAAAATATCTTACGGACTTGCTCGTGTGATCAAATCATCAAAATAATATTAATAACTATGAATTTAGCATCAAAATTAAAGAAAAATCTCACGAACTCTTAAATTCCATTTTCAACAATCGATGGTCTGATTCACGTCATATCAAGTACGTTTCTTACCATATTTTATAGGCTCAACTTAAATACCATATAAGACATGTACCGGGCTCCGAAATCAAAATACGGGCCCGATACCATCAAATTCAAACACATCCAAATTTTTAAAAACTCTTATAATTTCAGTTAAATAATTTTCTTCAAAAATTCATTTCTCGGGCTTGGGACCTCGGAATTCAATTCTGGGCATACGCCCAAGTATTTTCCTACGGACCCTCCAAGTCCGTTTATCCAAAATATTGACCGAAAGTCAACTTAAATTCATTTTAAAAGAAAAATTTATTATTTTTTGTCAGATTTTCACATAATGACTTTTTGGATACATGTTCGGACTCCGCACGTAAATTGAGGTGAGATAAAAAGAGGTTTTTAAGGCCTCGGATCACAGAATTTACTTTCAAAACGAGTGATGACCTTTTGGGTCATCACAAAAATGATCCTAAAAGCTATAATAATATTGACCTATCCTCACTAGATGATCCTCTCACAAATGATGAGATTATTAAGGCATGCTTCTCCGTTAAACCATCTAAAGCTCCTGGCCCGGATGACCTTCACCCTTTTTTCTTCTAAAAATATTGAAACATTGTTGAAAATCAATACTAGCCTCTGTCAAGAAGCTTTCAATAGTGGAAAAATTCCTAATAGCATAAATGATATCCTCCTATGTCTTATCCCAAAAATTTCTAATGCTAACAACTTAAAATTTTTTAGGCATATTGGACTTTGTAACACGATTTACAAAATCATTACCAAAGTCATTTCAAATAGATTAAAGCCCTTCTTGAATAGACTCATTAGCCCATATCAATCTAGTTTTATAAAAAAAAAAATAGGAATGCTAGTGATAATGGCACTATTATTCAAGAATTCATACTCAAAATGAATAGATACCGTGATAAAAACCACAATATGCTCTTAAAAATTAACCTCAAAAAGGCTTTTGATTGTCTTGAATGGTCCTTCATATATAGAGCTCTCATCTTATTCAAATTTCCACCAAACATTAATAAGCTTATTATGAATTGTATTTCCTCAACCAAAATTACTATCCTAGTTAATGGCTCTAGAACTGATTACTTTGCCCCTACAAGGTGTATTAGGCAAGGTGATCCGATGTCTCGATACTTATTTATTCTCTGTATGGAAATTCTTTCTACTCTCATCAATCACAAAGTATATATGAGCTGTTTTGGATCCAATAACTATAGGAAAGAACAATTATCAATTGTCACACTTGTTCTTCGCGGGTGACCTTACCCTAATGTCTAAGATCAATAATAAATCTATAAATACGACTAATATTGCTTTGATATTTTTTGCTCCTTGTCAGGATAGACCATCAATAGGGCCAAATCAAAAATTATCATCTCCAAACATGGTCCCAAAAATTTCTGCAGCATCCTTTCTAATATGCTCAATATTAATATTAGTTACACATTTGGAAAATACGTAGGCTTTCCCATTACAAATTCAAAAACTAGAGCGAGTGATTTTCAATTTATTATTGACAATATGCTAGCAAGATTAGCCACCTGGTAGACAAATTATCTTACCATGGCAGGAAGGTACACCCTAGCTACCTCGTGCCTTGATTTCCTCCCTAATCACATTATGCAATATACCCTTCTACCCTCACAGATTTTAAAAAATATTGATAAAATTCAACGAAATTTCTTATGGGGTACAAATGCCACCTCCAAAAAACTCCATCTCATAAAATGGGACACCATCATCAAGGACAAAAAGGAAGGTGGCTTAGGGATTTATACTGCCAAAAGCAAAAACTTAGTAAACCTAGCCAACCTATCTTGGAGGATCCTCTCAAACATTCATTCCCCTGGGTAAACACAATTCATGAGCTTCAAAGTACTAAAAAAAATATTAAGAATTCATCGTTTATTTGGTATAGCATTATTTAGGGATGGGATATTTGTAGCAAAAGTATTAAATGGCTACCCCACAAATTATCAAATCTCAGTATTTGGAATAATAGTTTGATTCATCAATCCACTGTGTTACGCCATGCATCTATGGTCCCCTACCCAACATGACGATAGGCTAGCCAATAAGGATATTTGAATTAATAATCACTGGGACTTATTAAAAAAATTTATAGAACTTCAACCCTCCTTGATCAACAAAATAAATGCCACCACTCCCAAGTCTAAAATTGTGACACTCCTATTTGGTCATTAACCACAAATGGTCACTTCACTAGCAAGTCGTGCTACAACCTATTAGGCACTCAATCAGAAAATGGTACGGATTTTGCTTGGATTTGGAAGATGAATTGTCCAAACAAAATAAAATTCTTGATATGCAAATGCTACCAGGGAGACTTCCTACTAGAAGCTACTTAAATCACATTGGTATAAATATTAACCTTACTTGCACCTTTTGCAAGAATTATTAGGAAACCCACATCTTCTCTTTGTTTCCCGGGCCTCTAGTGAGTTACAGACAGAGTTCGAAAAGGTCAAATCTTTGATGATTCCATCATCTATGATTGAGTTGCGAAAACTTTTACCCATATATTCATGCACTGCATTGTCGTAAGAGATTTTTGGCTACACTTAAGGATAGACATGGAAAGCTGGAACATAACTAATAATTGGTTGATTAACATTTGCGATTACAATTGTTTATTAAAAAAGGGCATCATTAATTGAAAAAAAATATTTCCTTTTGGTATATGGACTATTTGGATAAATAGAAACATAGAAATAACTACTTATACAATAACACCACAAACAAAGCGTTCATGCAATATGCTTACGAGCAGTCAGTGGAATATAAACTTTTCACTGACAAGGAAGCTACGCCACAACAAAAAATCAGCATCTCAATTAAATGGCTTAAGCCAACTTGTAACCATATTTAGCTTAATACCGATGGTTCCTTTAAAGAAGAAACATCTCTATGTGGCTTTGGGGGCCTGTTTAGGGACAATAAGGGCAAATGGGTGGTTGGATTCCAAGGGTCTCTACAAGGTCTATCTCCACTGCATGTTGAACTGATGGCACTAAAGACAGGCCTACATCTTGCAATGAAACAAGGTTTCACTAACTTAGAAGTGGAATCAAACTCTATGGATGTCATTAGCTGCTTAGAAAATGGTAGCACATCCATTAACAACATTATTCATGAATGCAGGTCATTGATGAACCAAGTGAAAGTTCATTAGAGAGGCCAACAAGTCAGCACACAAGCTGGCTAAAAATGCTATTCATGGAAATAAAGACAGAGATCTTGCAATTATGTACTATCCTCCATATGTAACCGTTGTCTTATCCTATGACTATGAAGGTTCTGTCTACCTAGTTAAAAACATTAGCAAAGATACATGCACTAGCTTGCATCGTTTGAAAAATAAAAATGTCCTACGTGACATTAGTAATTTCTGTAATAGCCAAGTGGGTAATGTCCCTTCGGACAATGCTAACTATTTAAACTCTATATATATATATATATATATGTAAGATACCTGCTTTTTCAAAACAAAAAAAAGATTAGCAACGATAAGTGGCTATGCATAATACTAACTAGTTATTGAAGGTTTGAGCATATATCGTTAACCCTACTTCAGTTCCTCGAGAGCTAGTGTATTGTTTTAAATCCAATAGCTTTCACTCAATATTTGAATTAATATATCTACTTAATAAATATAAATAATTTAACCATAACCCATTAAAGTAAAGCACGTTTTCTAGAATTTAAAAATCATAAACACAAAATTCTATTTTCTTATAGTGCATTGCCTACTGATTTGAATAATGCTTCATTCCCGAGTATAAAAGAGAGTTTAGTATAGCAATTAAACTGACCTAATGGAGTTATTGTGTAAAGGAGTTAAGTTTGAGATCGAAACATTGTCTATGCATTTAGTCTTTCTTATTTGTGCAAAGAAGAAAAAGCTAACTTGTATAAGTTTCAAGCTACAAAACACGATACTGGAATTCACTTATATAAGTTCCGAATTTCAGAACACGATCTGAGTTCATTTATATAAGTTTGAACTACAGAACACGATCCTAGATTTTCACTTGTATAAGTTCGAACTTTGTTTACCTCGAAAATAATAGTAATAATAAAATTTGATTTGTGGTTTTAAAGATTTGTGATTTAGTTCAATACCAATTAATAATTAAGAAATATGAAGTAGAAATGAAAGAAATAAGGGAATCAAACCAATGTTACTCAGTGGTGACCTCGAGCTTCGTGACCTCGAGATGAACAAAGTACAATAAAGAAAGAACAACAAATGTAAAGGATAATTCTGATGAGCAGCAAGAGAGAAAAGTAGAATAGTATATTCTTTTCCAATAATTAGATGATGTTACAAATGATTGAGGTCCCCTATATATAATAGGGGATCCCTAAATAAGGTACATTTCTATTTATAGCAAGGAATATTATTGATACAACTTTCTAACCGCCTAGTACGGAATAGTAATCCTATTCCGGATTTATGCCATGATCTTAGGGACATGACAGGAATCTAGCTCATTCTGTTACAAATCCATAACGGTACTATTTCGGGGTATAGCATACCCGACCTTTGTATGCGTCATGATTCAATCTTCGCACATCGCACTCTGTCTTCAAACTCGGATCTGGTCCTGACCTCGTGCCTTGGACGACCTCGGGCTTTGGACGACCTGTCAAGCCTATATATCGAAGGCATACGATCTCGACCGTATAGAGATAATCCTTGTATTTCTTAGAGTAAAATGATAAGAAATGATTTGAACCTCCATTTTTGGAGCCCTTGATGATGACGCCATCCCCGTCATGTAAGCATTTGAAGTGACTGAAACATACCGTCGGTTCGCTTCCCCAAAACATTAAATGCATGCCAGTATTGACCAGCCACTAGCATCGTTGAACCATCGCCGCCCATATATAAATATAAGGTCTAGTTCCTGGGAAAGTTTTACTTCAAATCAACCTCTGAACCTCCTTTATATCTCTCTCTCCTCATCTGCTTCATTTTATTATCAGCTTTTAGCG
This sequence comes from Nicotiana glauca, assembly GCA_026770625.1. Taxonomy (NCBI): domain Eukaryota; kingdom Viridiplantae; phylum Streptophyta; class Magnoliopsida; order Solanales; family Solanaceae; genus Nicotiana; species Nicotiana glauca. The sequence goes on from MU689798.1 coordinate 71,109, forward strand.
CCTCCTTAGCACAAGAAAAAAACAAGTTTTGCCGTCTTCTGCATCTTATAACCCAAAACTATGGCGAAAACCTCTAAAACAGTCCCAGAGAAAGAAAAGGCTTCCTCTTCTTATTCTGATCCGGCCGGTGATAAAGCGCTGGCCCTCCATGAGATTATTCTAGTCGCCTACGTCTTAAAGAAGGACTTCGACATCGAGAACCCACCTGTAGTTCCTGGCCGATGCGAACATGCATCGAGGTACATCTGTTCGATAAAGGAGAAACATCTCGAGGTTCTGAAAAAGGAGTGCGGTTGGGGGGACGAGGTCGTGATACAGATCCTGGCTCCCGAGGAGAGCATCACAACTCATGTGGGGGGGTTTTTAAGTGTTTACACTTACCCTTCATACAGATCCAGTGGTGATCGATTTTCGTAAAAGGTACGAGTTTACCTTAGGTCATATCCATCCCTCCTTTTGGCGCATCGTGATTATGCTGCGCTATTTTTCTAGCAAGTCCATGGGGCTAGAGTTTAGCCTCCATCACCTTATTAGATTGTATTAGCCTCAGCTTTTTTGCGGACTGATCAAGATCCAACGTCGGTCCGAAAAGCCTTCTTTGCTAGCAATGATGATACCAAAGACCGAGTCTGGATGAACCGGTTCATCCGAGTGAGGACCTCGGACATCGTTCCCAAGGAAAAAATGCCATTTTCAGAGAGATGGAATTGCTTATGTAAGTAAAAATTCTTTTTCCAGTATCCCTTTGTGTTTCATTCTCGCATTGCGTGATGCCTTTATCTTTTCATGCAGCTGATACTTGGATTCCACATACGATCCCTAACCTCGAGTACTAGATCAAAAAGTTGGATGCGACCTCCTAGTATGACGAGCGCAAATGGTGTGACTTGTCGAGGGGTAAATGGGAGGCCAAACATTATGGTAAGTTCTCCTTCAAGGTTTTTAATATATATATTCTCTTATTAGTGATGCCACCTCACTCATGCTCATTTGTGCAGGCATAGGAGATGTCTCTAAAATGAGGCCAGCCTCGCCTAAGGAAGAGACAGAGTCCCCGATTCCAAAATTGGGTAAAGACAACAAAAGAAAAAGAGCTTCAAAGCCTGAAGATCCTCAAGACAAGAAAGCCCCTGCTCGAAGGCTACAGAAGAGATTTGCAAATTCGGCCCACGATTCCCCAGATGACGAAGAAAAAATGACGGTGAAGATTCGGCATTGGTGCCTCGAACCAGGAAACTGATCGAGACTGCCAAGCCCTCCGAACTAGAGACCTCATCCCGTGGTGAGGGAACTTCAAAGAAGGACTCGAGCTAGGCCCCAATGTCCCCGAAGATTGAGATCATTCCTCAACCTTCAACAAGTATACCGGAAAGGGCGAGTGTGAAAACCCTCGAAGATAATCAGAACACCCTGAGTGAAGAGCTCGGGGTTGTGACAACAGGTCACTCCCTTTCTCTACCATCTTATTCCGAGGAGGCAATCGAAGATGCTAACGCTCTGTGTACTCCCAATCCAAGAAAGGTCCTCGAAGAAGATCCCATTCGGGGTTGCTTTGTTGTGGTCGATGACGTCGCCGACCTTAATGATGCATCCACCCTCTTCGAAGAGGCTCAACATCTCCTCTCTCGGGTAAATACTAACTTTTATTATTGTAATTTTTTCTTTCCTTTCCTTTCCTTTGGCTGACATATCCTCATTTCATGTATAGGCCATCGTCAAGTTTAGACCTGAGCTGAGCCAATGTGAGGCCGAGCTCAGGAAAGTTTCGGGTGAAGAGAAGGCCTTGAGTCTCCTTTGTAGCCAAAAGGGGGAGGAACTTAAGGACCTTTGGGCTGAATTGTCAAATGCTTGAAGAAATAAAATCGAGATAGATGAGAAGGTAACTGTGATTTTAACAGAATATGGTCTCCTTGGCCTTACTTCAGAGGCTAACACTTCGATATCTCAGCTGCAGTAGAAGTTGGAGATGATTGGGCGGCTCCGATGAGAGGTTAATCAAGTTAAGGTTGACTGCCAATGATGGAAAGAGAACATGGATCAGTTTGCTTCCGAAAAGGAAGCTGTTACAGTCCAAATGTCCTCGGCTGAGACTCAACTCCGAGGAATCAAAGTGAAGGGTCTGGCCCGGGCCAAGAAAATTGAGGAGTTAGAGACAGAGCTTGCTAGTGCCCGGGTCGAAGCTACACAGGCCAAGGCTGAAGTTGAAAAGATGAAGGCTACGGCTGATAAGACTATTGCCATATACTTAAGGGATGCCGAGGGTGTTCAAGCGGAGCTGAGGGAGGCCTCCAACCGGGAAAAACAGAGTCATGATTTGGCCATGTTCCAAGCCCGTAGGGAGACTCTAAAAAAAATCCATGCCCGAGGATTTGACCTAGCTGAAGAAATAGTCGAAGCAAATACGCAAGAGACCGATGCCAGGTTCCCTGTGTCGCACCCCCTTTTTCCCTCCGAGTGGAAGAACCCGGGTTTTGACATTCACGGGGTGTAATGACTTATTTCCTTTTGAGAATTGGGTATTTGAAGAGTCGCCACCTAACGAATTAAGGTGCATTAGGGCACCTAGAGTAATTAACTCTTGGGTTGGTTCGCATTACCAGAGATTAGGGTAAGGGATCAAAGTAACCTTGAGGGGAAGGTGATAGGCACCCATCTTGGTCCACAACTGTGGGTTCCGACCGAACTTATATTTACAAATTAGTCCATACAAATAGTTGAATCAAATAAGTGGTTTGTAAAGCACATTGAACAATTCAAGTAGTGAAATAAGAGTTTGAACAAATTATAAAGCAAAGTTTTAAACAAAGAGAGGATTTGGGGTAAGGAGGGGTCCTAGGTTGTTTATCCTATAGGATCACCTCACACAATATCCGGTAGAGACTCCTCAATGAGGGGCTACATGTGACATTAACACATAGTCATCATATCCCATGTCTACCCTTCCCATCCCCTTATTGGTCATGCAAAGCGAGTGTTTGGTCACTGATTCCTATTGCATGCTGCTACCCGCCCCTTCTTAACGGTCCTGGAGGGTGTTAGGACCTCTACCTATAGGTGATTCTAGACGTACCTCTAAGGTTTTAAAGGCAAAAATCTAAGGCAACCGTCAAAAACATTTAGGACTTTCACATAATGGGAGCAATTAAGAGGCTCACAATTTCCTCCTCAAACAAACATACAAGCAGCACGACTCAAACATAGTTAAGGTCTTTATTAATCAAAGTCTTAAAGTAGGATTTCTAAGTGATTATGCAGAAATTGACCACCTTCAAATTCAGAAGTTATAACCTAATAGTTGCCTAGTGACTCCTTTTAACAGCTTATTAGAATCAGAAATGTTGAACAATGGAAACAACTTCAGGGAAATGCAGGTTTTGAAATTTTCCCCAAGGCTTGCCTATATGCAGTACTGTGTCTATAAATTAATGCAGTGACAAAGAAGTTTTGAAATAGACCCTTTTAACACTTGTAAGCAGGATATTTAATGAAGTTAGGGAAAATTTGAAAGAACTATTTTCAGAAAATTTCATCGCTTAATAAGGCCAGTTTTAAGAAATAACTAGGCGGAATGAAACTGACTTATTAGGCTAATTAGGTTACTAGACATAATTGCAAATAAAAATTCTATAGGCATGATATATAGGCGTATTACTGGTTTTAGTAACATATGAAAGAATTGTTAGAACTGAATCGAAATTAAGCTCTATGGACATGGTATCTATACTCGAACTGATTTAAGACACGATTGCTTGAAACCCTATGAACACGATTTCTAGCATGACGAAAAATGCGAAAACTTAAGAAAATGATTTCTACTTGGCATTGGAAGTGAAAACCTATAGGCATGATGTCTATTATGCAAACAAAATCAGATTTATCAAGAGTAAAACCCTATTAACATGATTTCTACATGACAAAAAATGTAGAACCTTAAGAACACGATTTCTATTTGATGCAAACGACACTGGAAGTGAAGTCCTTATAGGCATGATTTCTATTATGATAAAAATGAAATTAGAAGTGTAATCCTATAGGTGTGATTCTATTATGCAAAAAACAATCAGATTCAACAAGAATAAAGACCCTATGAACATGTTTTCTATCGAGTGAAGCAGGCAGATTTAAAAGTAAAACCCTAAGAGCAGGATTTCTACCCATATTACCCCACAAAGTATACATCTACCTATCCTTTTTACTAAATACCCCAAATATCTGTTTACAAATTATTACAGGCCAATAAATGAATCACATGAGTAAAAGGAGAAAATCAAGAAGCTATTCTATAGAGAGCCTGCAATTAGGCCCAAGTCTCCCAAAGCCTCAATTGTCTTTCAAGTCTCATTTCCATAGACAAATCAGAGTCTAGGTGCATCAAAGTTCCCTAAGGGTCTCAAGGACCCCAGACAATGCTTACACCTAGACTTAGTAGCTAAGCATTGAACTAGTGCAGTATGGAAAGGCCAGCCTCAGTATGCCAGAGTTCAGAGGGTTCTCAAGAGGATCCCAAGGTAGTACACATACTAGAGGGGGCAGAACTTATTAACTAAGAATGAAGTGGAAGTGCATGACACAAGTCGAAAGAAATTTATCAAAGAATGGACTTAAAAGTCTGTTTGTGAAAGCAATTAATAAGGTAATATAGGTTGTAAGAAGTTAGAGTGATACACAAAGTCAAGTACTTCAGTAGTTACAAAGTCCAACTGAACTCAACAGTCACACAGGGATCAAGGGTTTGGGAATACATAGGCATTTGACTACAAACACATAACCCCACAAGGGTATTTGGACTGGTTTGGACATGCTCAGAAATAGTTGAAACTGGAATAATCACAAACCAATAAGGGAGAACATAAGGGGATAGGGATTTGGGATTTATAAGAATGGCAAGCATACAACAGGATTGTCCAGGCATGTTTGAATCACACAAGGGAATACATGAATCAAAAGGGAAGGGATTCATACTAGCATCCTAACTACAAACTTCACAACAAAACCACAAGTAAAAGCATGCTAGAAATTAAAAAAACTGAAACAAGAAGAGAAACATGTTGTTGTTGAGTCTTTAAGTTAAACTAGGACATACCAGTGAAGATAGAAGCAAGTAGAATGAGAGAACCAAATGGCACAGATGATTAGCCTTGGCTTGCAGCCAGCTAATAGTAGCAAATAACACAAGGAAGAGAGGAGAAACAAAAAAATTTATAAGAGAGGAGTTTTTGAAAGACAAGTACCGGTGCCTTGTTTGTGAAAGACTTAGAGTATGTATAGTTGAAAATAGGCAGTGGAATAAGGTAAAAATCATAGTAGTACACCAATTTAAGAACTCGGAATCAATTAATCAGAGAATCAAGGGAGTACTTCCTTAAGTTAAGGGAATTAAGATCAAATGGAAAGATTCAGTATCATATAAAGCAGGAAGAAGAATCAGTGCATGATTAAATAAGGAAAAAGTCAAGGTTCAGTAGGCATAGAGTAGTCAATTAGGACCAAATTCAGAAAAAATCCCAATTAAGGAAAGACTAAGTAAACAAAGTACCATGGTAAATAAGGTAATAAAATCAGTTAATTTAAACAGACGAGGTAAAGCTTTTAGGGCTTTAAAAGAGGATCTTTCAATCACCATCAATTAAGGAAAATCAGAGTCAATCATGGGTGTCATGATTTTGTATATTTCATCATATAAATAGAGACGAATGAACAGGAGTAGCAAACAAACAAGGTCAGTTATATAGACCAGAAGAAACAAGAGATGAGCAAACATGATGTCATGAACCAATTTTCAAACCCGGTCGTGATGGCTCCTCTCGTGAAGACAAGTCTAGCCAATAGAACATCGACGCATTTTTATTGTTTAATTAGCATGAATAAGTCTAAAATATTAATAAAATCACCATAAAAGCGGAAGAAAAGAAATAAACAGGGAACCATCCCGACACAGCCCGAAATCGGGGTGACACAAGTCACGAGCTACTACAGAAGATAATGTAAATACAGAAGATAAGGGAGAAAACGGGGTTGTAGACGTCGACAGATACCTTGTCACTCCTAGTCCGCCGGGTCTAGAAGGACTCAGCGCTCAGGAACGAACTCTGCTATGCCTGTATCTGCACACATGGTGCAGGGAGTAATGTGAGTACTCTGACCCAGTGAGATATAAAAATAAATAACGACTGAGAGCATAAAAATACCATGAAGGCACAAATAATGCTATCTCAAGCAGTAAAATCAGTTAAGCAGTAAACTAGTAAAAGTATCAAAAATTCTCTTTTAAAATAGTTAACGACAGATGTTCTCAACTAGTAAGCAATAATCAGGAACCTGCCCCTCGGGCGCAACAGCAACTCTAAGTACAGCATCAGCCAGGCGGGCTCAGTATCAGTCACAGTACAACATCAGCCCCTCGGGCTCACTCTCAAATCAAATGGGTACCCGCGCTCACTGTGGGGGCAGACTCTGGAGGGGCTCCTACAGACCAAGCACTATATCATCATAATGCCTGAAAGCCTGTACATATCAACATGAAGCCTAAAAGCCTTCTCACAATACACTTGAGGCCTGAAAGCCTCCATACATATCGCTCGAGGCCTGGAAGCCTCCTCACATATCACTCGAGGCCTGGAAGCCTCCTCACATATCACTCGAGGCCCGAAAGCCTCCTCACATCACTCAACATATCTTCACATATGGCCCTCAGCCTCAATCAGTCCAAAAATAATCATAAGCCCCTCGGGCATCAGTAAAACAATAATGCTCAGCTCAAACACTAGTTCAAATATCAGTTAAAACTCAAGGTTGAGTAAAAATATAGTTGAGTTCATGAAATGGTGTAATTCAAATGGACTGAGTTCAAATCATATTTCAAATAGTGAGGAAAACAGTGATGATATCTCACAAGGAGTTCAAACAGTCGGCAATAAGCCCCAAGTATGGCAATAAGCCCAAGTCATAGTCAAATACGCGGTAAAGTATCAACCAGACTGGACCATGTCACAATCCCCAATAGTAAATGACCTCGCGCTCGTCATTGAACGTGTGTCTCATCTCAACATAGCACTACGTTGTGCAAACCCGGGGTTTCAAACCCTCAGGACATCATTTAAAATCATTACTCACCTCTAGCCGGCCAAAAGTCTAGCTCGCTATGCCTTTTTCTCTCGAATCGACCTCCTCGTGCGTCGAATCTGATCAAAACCACAAGGAATACGTCGCAATAGGCTAAGGGAACATAACCCAATCGAAAAGACTCGAAAAATATCAAAAATCACAAAATTGGCAAAACCCGAGCCCCGGGCCCACTTCTCAAAAAAATCAAAAAATTCACATCACCGGATTCCTTATCCCGCCACGAGTCTATACTTATCAAATTTACCAAAATCTGAGCTCAAATTCTCCCTCAAACCTCAAATTTTCTTTCTCTTAAGTTCAAGCCCTAACCTCCATTTTTGACCTCTAATTCCTTTATTTTTCACCCTTAATACATGTAATAACACATTAGATTTATGTTTTAGGCTCAGACTTCCTTACCTCAATGAAGTCCCTTGATTCCCTCTCCAAAATCGCACAATAACCTCCAAGTCCGAAGTGAAAATGTTGAGTTCTATCAAAAATTCGCGAAGATGGCATTAATTATCTCTGGCCAGGCCTTTCCGCTTCTGCGATAAAAATTATCGCTTCTGCGACTCCGCTTCTGCGGATCTTCTTCCGCTTCTGCGGTTTCTCTTATTTAGCCCAGGACCGCTTCTGCGGTCCATTATCCGCACAAGCGAGACCACTTCTGCGGTCCATATGTCCGCTTCTGCGGAATTCCCCAGCTCCACTTTTCCCTTCTACGACTCCCCCTTCGCTTTTGCGGAACTGCTTCTGCGGTCCATTTTCCACAAAAGCGAAAACACTAGATACCAGAACTCTTCAGCAGTCTCCAAACTCCAAATTTTATCCCACTAGCCATCCGAAATCACCCCGAGGCCCCCGGAACCTCAACCAAAAGTGCCAACCCATTCTAAAACATCATCCAAACTTGCTCCAATCATCAAAACACACATCCAAATTCACCTAACGAAGCTACTGAAACTCTCAGAATTCCATTCCGACCCTCGGATCAAAACCTCGCCTATTAACCGAAATTCGCAAAAATACTAACTTCGCCAATTCAAGCCTAATTCTGCACCGGAGCTCCAAAATCTATTCCGATCATACTACTAAGTCACAAATCATCTCCCGAAGCTAATTGAATCACCAGAAATCACATCCGAGCCCTCTAACTCAATAGTCAATATCCGGTTGACTTTTTCAAAACAAACCTTCCTTAAAGAGACTAAGTGTCTCATTTCCATCCAGAATCAATCCAAATCAACTCATTCACCCAAGACTAGTATAATAACACATAAGGGAGCAGAAAATGGGGGAAACGGGGCAGTAACTCACGTGACGACGGGCCGGGTCGTCACATCATCCCCAACTAAAACAAACACTCGTCCTCGAGTGGGTCAAGAAACATACCTGGAGTCATAAATAGGTGAGGATATCTGCTCTGCATCTCCCGCTCGGTCTCCTAGGTAGCCTCCTTCGCAGGCTGACCTCCCCACTACACCTTTACCGAAGCTATATCCTTTCATCTCAACTTTTAAACCTGACGACCCAAAATAGCCACTGGCTCCACATCATAGGTCAAATCGTCATCCAACTGAACTGTACTGAAGTCTAAAACATGGGACGGGTCCCCAACATACTTCTGGAGCATAGATACGTGAAACACCGGATGCACGCCCGACAAGCTGGGTGGCAAAGGAAGCTCATAAGCCACCTCCCCAATCCTCCTAAGTACCTCAAAAGGCCCAATAAACCGCGGACTCAGCTTCTCTTTCTTTACAAACCGCATAACACCCTTCATGGGCGAAACCTTCAACAAGACCTTCTCACCCACCATATATGACACATCGCGAACCTTTCAGTTCGCATAACTCTTCTGACGCGGCTGTGTTGTATGAAGCCTCTCCTGAATTAGCTTCACCTTCTCTAAGGCATCCTGAACCATCTCTCTCCCCAATAACCTAGCCTCACCGGGCTCGAACCATCCAACAGGAGATCTACACCACCTCCCATACAACGCCTCATACGGAGCCATCTGAATGCTCGACTGATAGCTGTTGTTGCAGGCAAACTCTGCAAGCGGCAAAAACTCATCCCAAGAACCCCCAAAATCAATAACACAGGCACGCAACATGTCCTCTAATATTTGAATTGTACGCTCAGACTGTCCGTCCGTCTGAGGATGAAATATTGCGCTCAACTCTACCTGCATACCCAACTCTCGCTGAAATGTCCTCCAGAACTGAGAAGTGAACTGAGTACCCCTATCTGAGATAATAGACGCTGGAACCCCATGCAATCGGACAATCTCCCGGACAAAGATCCCTGCCAACCGCTCCGAAGAATAGGTAGTACATACCGTAATGAAGTGCACGGACTTGGTCAGCTTGTCCACAATCACCCAAATCGAATCAAACTTCTTCAAAGTCCGAGGGAGACCACTCACAAAATCCATAGTAATCCTCTCCCGCTTCCACTCTGGAATAATCATCCGCTGAAGTACACCACCCGGCCTCTGATGCTCGTACTTTACCTGCTGACAGTTGAGACACCGAGCCACAAACCCTACTATATCCTTTTTCATCCTTCTCCACCAGTAGTGCTGTCTCAAATCCTAATACATCTTCGCAGCACCCGGGTGGATGGAATACTGCGAGCTGTGGGCCTCCTCCAATATCATCTCCCGAAGCCCATCCACCTTGGGCATGCAAATCTGACCATGCATCCTTAATACGCCATCATCATCAATAGTCACATCCCTGGCATCATCATGCTGAACCCTGTCCTTAAGGACAAGAAAATGTGGATCATCATACTGGCGCTCTCTTATGCGATCATATAAGGAAGACCGAGAAACCACACAAGCTAACACCCGATTAGGCTCCGAAATATCTAGTCTCACCAACCGATTGGCCAAAACCTGAACATCAGCTGCAAAGGGCCTCTCCCTAACTGGAACGTACGCCAAGCTCCCCATACTAACTGCTTTCTGGCTCAAAGCATCGGCCACTACATTGGCCTTCCCTGGGTTATATAGAATGGAGATATCATAGTCCTTAATAAACTCTAGCCATCTTCGCTGCCTCAAATTAAGGTCCTTCTGCTTGAACAGATGTTGAAGACTTCGATGATCGGTGAATACCTTACAAGATACACCATACAAGTAGTGCCTCCAAATCTTCAAAGCATGAACTATAGCAGCCAACTCCAAATCATGTACAGGGTAGTTCTTCTCGTGGGGCTTCAACTGACAAGAATCATAAGCAATAACTCTACCCTCCTATATCAATACACATCCGATCCCAACTCTAGATGCATCACAATATACTATACAAGAACCTGAGGCTGCGGGCAAAACCAATACCGAAGCCGTGGTCATGGGTGTCTTGAGCTTCTGAAAGCTCTCATCGCACTCATCCAACCACACAAATGGAGCACCCTTCTGAGTCAACTTGGCCAAGGGCGACTCAATAGAGGAAAATCCCTAAACAAACCGGCGATAATAACTTGCCAACCCAAGGAAACTACGAATCTTTGTGGCTGAGATCAGTCTAGGACAGCACTGTACCGCCTTTATCTTCTTCGGGTCGACCTGAATACCCTCGCTGGACACCACGTGCCCCAAGAAAGCTACTGAGCTGAGCCAAAACTCACACTTGGAGAAATTTGCATAAAGCTTCTCCTCCCTCAATCTCTTCAATACAACTCGCAAATGCTGCGCGTGCTCCTCTCGGCTACGCGAGTATACCAGAATATCATCAATAAAAATGATAACAAATGAATCCAGATATGACCAAAATATACTATTCATCATATGCATGAACGCTGCTGGGACATTTATCAGCCCAAAGGACATAACAAGAAACTCATAGTGCTTATATCTAGTCCTGAAAGCAGTCTTCATAATGTCTGAATCTCTGATCTTCAACTGGTGATAGCCTGAACAGAGATCAATCTTGGAGAATACCCTCGCCCCCTGAAGCTGGTCAAACAAATCATCAATGCGAGGCAGGGGATACTTGTTCTTCACTGTTACTTTGTTCAATTGCCTGTAGTCAATGCACATTCTCATTGTGCCATCTTCTTTTTCATAAATAGCACCGGTGCACCCCACGGTGACACACTCAGCCGAATGAACCCCTTATCTAGGAGTTCGTGAAGCTTATCCTTTAATTCTTTCAACTCTGCTGGTGCCACATGATATGGAGGAATGGAAATGGGCTGAGTGCCCGGCACCAGGTCAATACCGAAATCAATGTCCCTGACCGGTGGCATGCCCGGCAAGTCTCCAGAAAACACATCAGGAAACTCCCTCACAACTGGGACCGAATCAATGCTAGGAGTCTCAGCTCCAACATCCCTCACAAAAGCCAAATATGATAGACAACCTTTCCCAACCATACGATGGGCCTTTAGGAAAGAAATCACCCTGCTAGGCACATAGTTAGTCACACCACGCCACTTGATCCTCGGAACACCCGGTATAGCAAGAGTGATTGTCTTATCATGATAGTCCAGAATAGCATGACACGGAGACAACCTTTCCCAACCATACGATGGGCCTTTAGGAAAGAAATCACCCTGCTAGGCACATAGTTAGTCACACTATGCCACTTGATCCTCGGAACACCTGGTATAGCAAGAGTGATTGTCTTAGCATGATAGTCCAGAATAGCATGACACGGAGACAACCAGTCCATGCCCAAAATGACATCAAAATCTACAATGCTCAATAGCAATAGATCAACTCAGGTCTTCAGACCCCCAATAGTCACCAAACACGACTGATATACATGGTCCACAATAATAGTATTACCCACCAGGGTAGATAAATGAACAGGTAAGGCAAGACACACTCGGGTCATACCCAAATGATGAGCAAAATATAAAGACACATAAGAATAGGTGGAACCAGGATCAAATAAGACTGAGGCATCCATGTGGCAGACTGAAATAATACCTGTAATGGCGGCATCTGAAGCAATGGCATTTGTCCTGCCCTGAAGAGCATAAAAGCGAGCCTGACCACCGCTCGATCGGCCTCCCCCTCTAGGGCGACTGCTGGCTGCCTGACCCTCACCCCTGGCTGGCGGGACGGGTGCTGAAGAAATTGGACCAGAAGATGAGGGTTGACCCCTCTGCTGAGATGAGCTAATAGCTTGACGAGGACACTGCCTTCACATATGCCCAAACTCTCCACACTCATAACAACTCCCAGGTGCTGGAGAATGGGACTGAAAGGAACCCCGCACGCCGGAGTAACTAGCTGACGCACTCGGCCTGGAAGAACCATGAACAAATGGAGATCGAGATGAACCATGTGCTGGGAGAGTGCTAAGAGATGGATGACTCCGCTGATAACCCTGGTGACCACGACCTGAAGATGACCCACGATACTCGGAATGGGCCAATTGAGGAGGCCTGAAAGAATGACCTCTACCTTGCTGGAATTGTCCCCTAGATGAAGCAACACTAAAACTACCAGAACCTCGAGGCCTCTTGGCCTCCCTCTCCTCTCTATCCTGATAGTGATTCGTCTCAATATCACGAGCAATATCAACTGCATCCTCAAAGGAAATACCCAGAACTCTCTCTCGAGTCATCAGAACATGAAGGTGATAGTTAAGTCCATCCACAAACTTCTTGATCCTCTCCCTATTGGTCGGAACTATCCAGGAGGTATGACGAGAAAACTCGAAAAATCTCGCCTCATACTGGGTCACAGTCATATCTCCCTGTCGAAGCCATTCGAACTGCCTACACAGCTCCTCTCTCTGAGATTGCGGTACCCACTTCTCCAGAAAGAGAGTAGAGAACTCCTGCCATATCAAAGGTGTTGCACCTGCCGGCCTACGCCGCTCATACGCCTCCCACCAAGTGAAGGCAACCCCAGTAAATTGAAATGCAGTAAATGTTGCACCACTCGACTCCAAAATCCCTACCGTCCGAAGCATATGCTGACACTTGTCGAGAAAACCCTGGGCATCCTCGCCTTGAGCACCACTGAAAGAAGGAGGCTGGAGCCTACTGAACCTCTCGAGATGACGCTGCTCATCGTCTAGCATAGATGAAACCACAAAGTCCTGAACGGGCACAACCGGCTGAGCTGGAGCTGCTCCCAGTGTCTGCAATCCCTGTACTACCTGCTCAGGTGTGCGAGCAGCGAGGGTCTGATTGCCTCCCACGTCCTGAGAAGTAGCTGCTGCGGTAGAGGCTGAAACTGCCTGAGCCAGGCCAGTGCAAACTGATAATATTTGAGCCAAGGCTTCCTGAAGGCCCGAAATCACAACGGGCACCGCCGGTGCCTGAACAGGTGCTGTTGGAATGTCTGTAGCTGGAGCCTGATCCTAAGCCGGGGCAACTGGTGGAGCAACAGGTGTTGCCCTCGCGACTCTGCCTCTACCACGAACGCGACCACGACCGCATCCACGACCTCTGGTGCCCTTAGTGGGTGGTACTGGTGGTCGTCGACCTCGTACTGTAGCGCGAGTCCTCGCCATCTGCGAGAGAATAGAACACAGAAGTTTAGTTCTCGGATCAACAAAGTCGCACGACAAGAATTTCAAGAATATGAAGTTTTTCCTAAAGGTTCTGCAACCTCTCGAGGATAAATACAGACATCTCTGTAACGATCCGCGAGACTCTAATAAACCTGCTCATGACTCGTGAGACCTAGTAACCTAGGCTCTGATACCAACTTGTCACGACCCAATTTCCAAACCCGGTTGCGTGCGCCTCTCGTGAAGACAAGGCCAGCCAACAGAACATCGATGCCTCTTTATTGTTTAATTAGCATGAATAAGTCTAAAATATTAATAAAATCACCATAAGAGCGGAAGAAAAGAAATAAACAGGGAACCATCCTGACACAGCCCAAAATCGGGGTGTCAGAAGTCACGAGCTACTACAGAGTTTACTAAAATTCCACAAAATCTGGAACTAGGAACAAAGTCTAAGGATAATGTAAATACAGAAGATAAGGGAGAAAAGGGGGTTATGGACGTCGACAGCTACCTCGTCACTCCTAGTCCGCCTGGTCTGGAAGGACTTAGTGCTCAGGAACGAACTCTGCTATGCCTGTATCTGCACACATGGTGTAGGGAGTAATGTAAGTACTCCGACCCAGTGAGTAATAAAAATAAATAACGACAGAGAGCATAAAATCCAATGAAGGCACAAATAATGATATCTCAAGCAGTAAAATCAGTTAAGCAGTAAACCAGTAAAAGTCTCGAAAATTCTCTTTTAAAATAGTTAACGACAGAGGTTCTCAACCAGTAAACAATAATCAGGAACCTGCCCCTCGGACGCAATAGCAACTCTTAGTACAGCATCAGCCCCGCGGGCTCAGCATCAGTCACACAGTACAACATCAGCCCCTCGGGCTCACTCTCAAATAACATGGGTACCCGCGCTCACTGTGGGGGTGCAGACTTTGGAGGGGCTCCTACAACCCAAGCGTTATATCATCATAAGGCCTGAAAGCCTGTACATATCAACATGAGGCCTGAAAGCCTCCTCACATATCGCTCGAGGCCTGGAAGCCTCCTCACATATCACTTGAGGCCTGAAAGACTCCTCACATCACTTAACATATCCTCACATATGGCCCTCGGCCTTAATCAGTCCAAAAATAATCATAAGCCCCTCGGGCATCAGTAAAACAATAATGCTCAGCTCAAACACTAGTTCAAATATCAGTTAAAACTCAAGGTTGAGTAAAAATATAGCTGAGTTCATGAAACGGTGTAATTCAAATGGACTGAGTTCAAATAATATTTCAAATAGTGAGGAAAACAGTAATGATAGCTCACAAGGAGTTCAAACAGTCGGCAATAAGCCCCAAGTATGGCAATAAGCCCAAGCCATAGTGAAAAAAAAAGTCATAGTCAAATACGTGGTAAAGTATCAACCGGACTGGACCAAGTCACAATCCTCAATAGTAAATGACCCCGCGCTCATTATTGAACGCGTGTCTCATCTCAACATAGCACTACGTTGTGCAAACCCGGGGTTTCAAACTCTCAGGACATCATTTAAAATCATTACTTACCTCTAGCCGGCCAAAAGTCTAGCTCGCTATGCCTTTTCCTCTCGAATCGACCTCCTTGTGCGTCGAATCTGATCAAAACCACAAGGAATACGTCGCAATAGGCTAAGGGAACATAACCCAATCAAAAAGACTCGAAAAATGTCAAAAATCACAAAATTGGCAAAACCCGAGCCCCGGGCCCACTTCTCAAAAAATCAAAAAAATTCACATCACCGGATTTCTTATCTCGCCACGAGTATATACTTATCAAATTTACCAAAATCCGAGCTCAAATGCTCCCTCAAACCTCAAATTTTCTTTCTCTTAAGTTCAAGCCCTAACCTCCATTTTTTACCTCTAATTCCTTGATTTTTCACCCTTAATACATGTAATAACACATTAGATTTATGTTTTAGGCTCATAATTCCTTACCTCAATGAAGTCCATTGATTCCCTCTCCAAAATCGCACAATAACCTCCAAGTCCGAAGTGAAAATGTTGAGTTCTATCAAAAATTCGCGAAGATGGCATTAAATATCTCTGACCAGGCCTTTCCGCTTCTGCGATAAAAATTGTCGCTTCTGTGACTCCGCTTCTGTGGTTTCTCTAATTTAGCCCAGCACCGCTTCTGCGGTCCATTATCCGCACAAGCGAGACCGCTTCTGCGGAACTTCCCAGACTCCACTTTTCTTTTCTGTGGCTCCCCCTTTGCTTTTGCGGAACAGCTTCTACGGTCCATTTTCCACATAAGCGAAAACACCAGATCCCATAACTCTTCAGCAGTCTCCAAACTCCAAATTTCATCCCGCTAGCCATTCGAAATCACCCCGAGGCCCCCGGGACCTCAAACAAAAGTGCCAACCCATTCTAAAACATCATCCAAACTTGCTCCAATCATCAAAACACATCTAACAACGCTAAAATAATCAATTCTCACCGAATTCAAGTCTAAGTTTCTCAAAAACTTTCCGAAATATGCATTCGATCTAAAACCCGACCAAAACACCTCTGAATGATCTGAAATTTTGCACACATATCCAAATTCACCTAACAAAGCTACTGAAACTCTCAGAATTCCATTCCGACCTCGGATCAAAATCTCACCTATCAACCGGAATTTGCCAAAATACTAACTTCGCCAATTCAAGCCTAATTCTGCACCGGACCTCCAAAATCAATTTCGATCACACTCCTAAGTCAAAAATCATCCCCCGAAGCTAACCGAATCACCGGAAATCACATCTGAGCCCTCTAACTCAATAATCAACATCCGGTTGACTTTTCCAAAACAAACCTTCCTTAAAGAGACTAAGTGTCTCATTTCCATCCAGAATCAATCCAAATCAACTCATTCACCCAAGACTCGTATAATAACACATAAGGGAGTAGAAAATGGGTGAAACGGAGCGGTAACTCACGAGACGACGGGCCGGGTCGTCATACATGACCATATAGAGGTCATATAAGTAGGCTAAAGATTCAGCAGAACATATTTGAAGCATGGAGGACCACGAGAGATTAACAAAAATTAGGTAAACAGGCTACCACACAGAATCAGGGCAAGGAAAATCATGCTGACACACGGAAAAGAAGTAAAGAGAATCATGCTAGCCCACAGAAATGAAGTAGAGAAAATCATGCTAACCCACAGAAAAGAAGTAGAGAAAATCATGCTAACACACATAGAAACCAAAGTAAAGAAATCAGGCTAACACACATAGAAACCAAGTAAAGATTTTTTTTTTTTAAATCGGGTCTTTTAACAGAGTCAAGTTAAAAAGTAGTAGGAACATAAAATCGGTTAAAATAAACAAGGAAAAAAATTTTATCATAAGGAAATCGGTTAAACAGGTGTAGAAAACTCCGAAAAACCCTAGTTTTCAACGAAAGTAACAATGGTTTAGAGTAGAGGATATTTTCAGAAAAAAGCTCAAGAAATAAGCAAATCATAGAAGAAAATAGGCTTAAAGCATGAAAATAACACGGATCTGAGAGATTCAGAAGAAAGCTAGGGTTTAAAAGAAAACTCAAATAGAAATCGAAAGAACCTGTTGTAATTTCACAAATCATACGGTGTGATTTTTCCCAAAATCACATCAAAGAAGCCTCAAATAATAGAATCAGACACCCTAGGTCCCAATCGACATGGCCCAGGACCCTTGAGGGCCTTAGAGATGATGAGTAAGGCGGTGGAGTGACCATTGGAGGCTTGGGGTTTGAGAGATAGTCGCCAGAGATGACCGGAGAAGGAGGTGAGTGGAGGACTCTAGGGTTAGGTTTGAGAGAAGAGTGGAGATGAGAGGGCATCTGAAGGATGCAGATTGAAAAAAGTGATTAGGGTTGGGGGTTGATTAGAGTTAAAAAGGAAAGTAATTATTTGGACCGTTGATCTGGGAGATAACGGTCGGAATTTAAACGGGTAGGTGGGTTCCTGGTTTGGGTAAGGGTTAATAGGGTCTGGGTCGGGTTATTAATTATAAAATTGGGCTGGGAATTGGGGTTCAATTTGGCTATAATTGAAAGCCAAATTTGGTTGTTATTTAAATAGCCATTTTCCCTATTTTAATTTTAATAAATAATAAGTGATATCTAGAAAATAATTTAAGGTGCCAAAATATTTTAAAATACATAATTGATAAGTTGGTATTTTACTAGCTTATCTTGTCTTTAATCCTATACTTTTTTCTATGTTTTAAGTGATAAAATCATGTGCTTAATGTCGTTTACTTCCATTTTACAGGTTCTAAGTGATTTAGAAGTAAAGGGTGGAGAAACCAAGTGAAAACATATCAACAGGAGCTAAAATGAACAAAATGATGCCTGCCAGTGATTTTCCCTTCGCGAACGCGAAGGCACCATGCGAATGCGAAGGAGCAGGAAACCTAACCTACGCAAACGCGAAGTGACTAACATGAATGCGACGGTTCAAAATCCAAAACTTCGCAAATGCATATACCTGAACGCGAACGCATAGATTCCAGACCCAAAGCTTCGCGAACGCGTAGGTCCAACCGCGAACGCGTAAGATCAGAATATCAACCCTTCGCGAATGCGAAGCTATTAACGCGAACACGATGAAGAACTGGGCGTGAAAACTTTGCAGTTTTGGAATTTCACAATTTTTGACCCCAAACCCTTTAATACCCAAATCAGCTCATTTGTAAAGGATCTTTGGCTTATTTTCAGTTCCTAGAACTAGAGAGAACATTTTTGGAAGCTAGGATTTTTGCACACACACTTGGGTCTTGAAGATTGAAGCTTGTGGTTAAGGTTTTCTTGCACATTTATGTTTATTTCTTCATTTCCTTGCTTTGTATTGAATATTTAAGTGTGTAGTATTTATTTCCAACACTTGAACCTTGTTTATGGAAATATTCATATTTAAAGTGTGGATTAAATACCTTGTTGTGCTTATGTATTGAATGATTTTTATATATTTATGAAGTGAGTTATTGTTACTTTAATTATTCTTGTTCTTTAATGTTTCCAAAGGGATTAGCTAACCCTAGGACTCGCCCATTAACTCCGAATTGATTTTCGAAAAGATAATTTGGGGTTGGGAAAGATTAATTAACAAGAAATTGAGGTGTTAACCCTCATTTTATAGATTCTACCTAGGGATAGGATTGAACTACTTATAGCTATTCCGGGTGTGCTTAATCTTCTAATTGCTTTAGGGATAATTCAATTAGGAAGTCTTGTTAGTCTTCGGAAGAAGCTAATTAAGAATTATTATCCGTGGTTAATTAACATAAACTCGCTCATATTTGTAAAATCATGAAATATATTGGATCGTTACTTAAGTGTAATTTTCGATGCAACCATACTTGTAGTCATTAATCATTTTACTTGCTTTCTAGGTTAGTTTATATTTCCGCATTTAGATATAAAATATTTTCAATCCAAAATTCTTAGTGTTTGGCATTACGCGATAAGCGATAATTTTCCTACATTCCTAATCGCCTACACATTGTTCTCTGTGGGATTCGACCCTGACTCATAGCTGGGTAAATTATATTGCATGCGACTGATGATAGGCTATAATTACATATTTTAGTCGATTATTACACTCTAATTTATTGCACTTTAGTTGAGTTTGCGCTTTAATTGCTAGTATTTTGCACTAACGGTGTGTTTATGCCTTGTAGGAGTGATTTCGAGCTATATAGATGTTATGGAATGAATTTAAGTGATTTGGAGCTTTGAATTCTTAGTAAAAGCCCGAGGAATTAAGCCGGGATTGTATTCGGGGATCAACGGATGATAAAACAACAAAACGAAGACTTGAGTAGGCATATTGCGCACTATCTAGTAAAATGCACATAACTGTTTGCTCAGAACTCCATTTAAGCTCCACAATATATGGTTGGAAAGCTAACTCAAAGGGCTACAACTTTCAGGTTTTACGTTGTTTCAAATTCCAAACGGAACAGGGTGACCGCGGTTACGTTAGGACCGTGGCAGAACACTACTGCAGATTCTGAAGGCCACTCTGGCCGCGGTCCTAGCGTAACCATGGTAGGACCGCGGCAGGAAGCGTAAATTTCAGGGACCAAAGTGCAAAACATGAGATTTTACACCCTAAACCCTATATTAAATGAAGGAAGCTGGCCAAAAGAAGGGGGAGACACTACTTTAGGGCTAGATAACACCCTTGGAGGCAAGAACACGCGAGGAGCAAGGCGGGGAATTCTTTTACGAGTTTTTCCTTCCTCTTCCTATTTTTCATTGTTGGTTATGACTTTTCGTATTGTAGTTTTACATACCATTATGAATAGCTAATTTGTTATCTAGAGTTTTGATAGAACCTTTTGTAGGATAAATTCTTGTTATGTTTTTATATAATTGAGCCATAGCTTTTCTCTATTTGTTCAACTACATTTATATTGTGGTTGGTTGAAGAGCCCTCAATTAGCTATGCCTATTTAGTATGCATAACTCGGGAGAGAGTTCATATTTAGGTAATTGTTAAACAACACCACTCCCAAAGTATATGAGGGATCAATAATCGAGGGTTTAAAGGCGGG
>MU689799.1:5232-17854 GCA_026770625.1 Nicotiana glauca
CAAATTTTCAGGTCATTCGGACATCGTTTGGTTGGGTTTTTGATCGAATATGCAATTCAGAAGTTTTTAAGAAATTTAGGCTTTGATTTGATCATAATTGAGGATTTTGATGTTAACGTTAGCGTTTTGATAATTCGAGCAAGTTTGAATGAAGTATTAGATCATATCTGTGCTTTTTGGTTGAGGTCCCGAGGGCCTCGGGGTGATTTCGGATGGCTAACAGGGATTTTTGAGTTGAAAAATGCAGCAGAAAAATTGCAGAGAATTTTTGCTCTATGCGATCGCATAGGCATCTTTGCGATCGCATAGAATGTTTGGCAGGGGGCTCAGATTTGCTCTATGCGCATAAAGGGATGTGTGGTCGCATAGTCTTAGGAGGATGGTCAGTGCTTTTGCGTGAGTAGTAGTGCGATCGCATAGCAGGAATTTTGGGAAGATGAAATTTGTGCTATGCGATCGCAATGGTAGTGATGCGATCGTATAGGGTTAAAAATACCTGGGCAGAAAATGCTTTTAAGGGTTATTTCATCTGCGATTCATTTATTATTTTCACCATTTTTACTCCGCCAAGAGAGCTTTTTGGTCTATTTGAAGAGGGTTTTCGACGGGTATTGATTGGAGGTAAGTCTCTTGACTTAGAAACATCATTTTATTGAATAATCAACACTTAAATTCATGAAAGTGGGTTGAAATTGTGAAGAACTAGGGCTTGGTTTTGAAAAATGAATTTTTGGGATTTGAAAGGCCATTTGAGTTCTGATTTTGGTAAAATTTATATGTACGGACTCGTGGCGAGATGAGGAATCTAGTGATGTAAATTTCAAAATTTTTCGAGAAGTGGGCCCGGGGCTCGGATTTTGCCAACTTCGTGTTTTTGAGTATTTTTCGAGTAATTTCAATTGGGTTATGTTCCATTAGCCTAATGTAATGTATTCGTTGTGGTATTGACTAGATTCGACGCGCGAGGAAGTGGATTCAAAAGGAAAGGGCATTGCGGACTAGTCTACGGCCGGTTTGAGTTGAGTAATAGATGTAGATGATGACCTGAGGGTTTGAAACCCTGGTATCTCACATTGTGATGCTATATTGAGGCGAGACACGTAATCTACTGTGAGTGCGGGGTCGTTTGTGGACGGGACTATGACTTAGTTCGTCCGAGAAAATGTCTATGCTGTGTTATATGCCTAGAAATTGGCTAGTATACATCCTACTTGGATTGTTATGAGCATATTTGGGTTGCGAGCCAACTATTTGGATCCCTTAGGGATTATTATCACTGCTACCATGATATTGAGCATGTTCCCATGATATCAGTCCCGAGTTAAATATTGTCTAAAAATGAGTAGAAATCTTCTAAGGCTTTAATCACTTAAACTATAATACCTGTTAAATGGAATCGGAAATGGTAATTGATTGTGCCCGTGCGTCTTGCTTGCATATATATATGTGGACTGATTGTGGACCGGGATGCACGCCGCAGCGAATGCTACTATGTCATTGCGCTTGGGCTGTAGGAGCCCCTCCAGAGTCTGAACCCCCACAGTGAGCGCGGGTACCCAATGGATCGGGCTGTACGCCGCAGCGGTCGTATGCATTGCATTGCATTCATACATTGATATCTGTCTGTCATTGATTTATTGTTGCTTATTGTTAAATGTACTAAGAGGATAGTTTCAGCTTTACATTGTGGTATTTCGGGATTTCTTACTTTCAGCCATTATATATGTCTATTACTACTGAGTTGGAAGTACTCACTTTACTCCCTGCACCACGTGTGCAGATCCAGGTACCTCGGGAGTTTAGTTGAGCTTTTGCTGATTTCAGAGTTTATCCGGAGTTGTCGAGGTAGCTGCCTGACATCTGTAGGACCCGACTCCTCCCCTATCCCTTATATTATCTTTCTGCAGTTTTGAGATATTGTATTATTTGGAGTCTTGTCATACTGTATTGTTAGAGGCTCTAGATTCATGATCCCAGGTCTTTGGGAGTATATTCCGTGTTATCGTGATATTTAGCTTAATCTTTTAGTTTCATTGTTGCTAATGATATTTAAATAACTGGTTTTTGAGCTTCATGCTTGGGTTGAGAGTGTAATTGGTCGGGCTTGCCTAGCAATTTTGTTGGGCGCCATCACGACCGGGATTGGGGTCGTGACAATTTCATGTTTCAATGGTCCGAAGATATCAGGGAGACCCGTCACACGTATTGGATTTCAGGTCAGTCCAGTTGGACAAGGCGTTATCTTATGTTGAGAACCAGTTACTATCTTGGTTAGAAAGATTAGAAAGTTGAGATCGAAGAGCATTGCTTCAGTAAAGGTTCAGTGGCGGGTTCAGCTGGCCGAGGAGGCGACTTGGGAGACTGAGCAGGATATGAGCAGCCAGTACCCTCATCTTTTCACTACTTTAGGTATGCTCTTTATGCTAGTTCGAGGACGAACGAATGTTTAAGTGTGAGAGGATGTAACGACCCGGCCGGTCGTTTTTGAAATTTATGCCCCGATCCCCTATTAACTGTTTCCCCTAAGTTCATTTCCGCTATTTTGCTTTGCCGGGACGTTCGGTGTTGAGTTTTGGAGAGTTTTGGGACACTTAGTCCCTAAATGAGAGCTTAAGTGTTGGAAAATGGTCTGTAGTTGGAACAGTGTGAAGACGACTTCGGAATGGAAATTTGATAGTTATGTTAGCTCCGTTAGGTGATTTTGAGGTTGGGAGCGTGTTCGAATGTATTTTGGAAGTCCGTGGATCATTTAGGCTAGAAATGCCGAAAGTTAGTATTTTGGCGATTTCCGATTGATAGGTGAAATATTGATCTAAGGCTCGGAACAGAATTCCGGAAGTTGTTGTAGCACCGTCATGTCAATTGGGACGTGCGTGCAAAATTTTAGGTCATTTGGACGTGGTTTGGTCGGATTTTTGATCGAATGCGTGTTTTTGAAGTTTTAAAAGAACTTAGGTTTGAATTCGATGTAATTTGAAGATTTTGATGTTAATCGAGGTGTTTTAATAGTTGGAACAAGTTTGAATAACGTTATAGGATGTATTGGTATTTTTGGTTGAGGTACCGGGGGCCTTAGGATGAATTCGGATGGCTAAACGGAGAATTTTTGGACTTATGAAGATTTTAGGTCTGCTGCTTCTGGTATTTTTGCTTCTGCGGTTTTGGAGCCGCATAAGCGGCTAGGCAGCCGCATAAGCTGAAGTGGGCGTTTGGCCAGGAACCGCAGAAGCGGAGATTGTTCCGCTGAAGCAGACTCGCTTCTGCGATGGGACGACCGCATAAGCGGTTGGTCGGGCTTTCAAGGAGACCGCAGAAGCGGTTGTTTTTTTCTGCAAAAGAGGGACCGCAGAAGCAGCCCCTGGACCGCAGAAGCGGAAAATGGTCTGGACAGAATGTTTAAGTTTTGGAAATGGGACTTCGTTCCCATTTTCCATTTTTAACGATTTGGAGCTCGGTTTGGGCGATTTTTGGACAGATTTTCTTGGAGAACAATGGGGTATAACTCGAATCTATTACTAGTGTTGGTGTTTAATCTGAGGATTTTGTTGAAAAGGGTAAAAACCCCTCTTGGATAGAATCACTGATTTGAAGGTCAAAATAATATGGGTATGGTTAGACTCGTGAGAGTGCGAGGTTTTTGAAAATATAAATTTTACCCGGTTTCGAGACGTGGTGCCCAAGGGGTATTTTGGTTATTTTACATAATTTTGCGTATTAGCTTAGAATTTAATTGTAGGATCAATTACTTGAATTATTATTTACAATATAAAATTTAATTGAATAGATTTGAGCCATTTGGAGTCAGATACTCGTGGCAAGAGCGTGGTTTCAGGTTGAATTGCACTTGTTCGAGGTAAGTGGCTTGTCTAACCTTGTGTGGGGGACTTTGTCCCTTAGGATATGATATTTGGTAATTGAATGCCTTGTACGTGAGGTGACGAGCGCGTACTTGAGCTAATTGTTGAAAATCTGAATTTTTACTTAAAATACTTGAACTGAGTTTCTTTCGTAATTGCTTTATTATACTTGCAATTATAGCCTGTGCTAGTATAGAAAAGCATGTTTAGTTGATCCAAATTGCATATTTGCTTAATTTGCCTTAATTGTAATTACGTGGAGCATGTTAGGCCAGGATTATATGTTGCTTTGTATTGTTGTACTTCAATTTCAGAATATTCTCTGATTTTGGTTGCACATTTACATTGGGACTACAGATGCGGGATTCCGGTAGCTCCCCTCCTTGTTTGTTTACTTTAGGACTATGGGACGGTATCCCAGGAGATCCCCCTACACTTTTACTTTGGGACTACGGGACGGTATACCGGGAGATCCCCTTGCACTTTTACTTTGGGACTACGGGACGGTATCCCGGGAGATCCCCCTGCACTTTTACTTTGGGACTATAGGACGGTATCCCGGGAGATCCCCCTGCACTTTTACTTTTAGACTACGGGATGGTATCCCGGGAGATCCCCCTGCACATTGATGATTGGACTACGGGATGGTATTCCGGGAGATCCTTTGGTATTGGTACGTGAGTTAGACTACGGGACGGTATCCCGGGAGATCCACTGAACACTTGAGGAAAGGGCCACAGGACGGTATTCTGGGATACCCTCATTGGTATCTTTGACATTGAGCTGTGTTTACTCCGTGTTTTACTCTATCTTTGTAGTTATTATTGCCTCGTTGAAATTGCCTTATTACACTGTTGTATTTATTATTTATGTCAGATTTCCACACTGTTAATTATTGCTATTGTTATGTTTTGCCTCAGTAGGGCCCTGACCTTACTCGTCACTACCCAACTGAGGTTAGGCTTGGCACTTACTGAGTACCGCTGTAGTGTACTCATGCCCTTCCAGCGCATGTTTTTCATGTGCAGATCTTCCATGTACCTCTACTCAGGCACACTATCATTGAGGCAAGGAGTTATACGGAGACTTCGAGGTATATCTGCCCCGTCCGCAGACCAGGAGTCTTTATCCCATTCCAGCTTTAGTATATGATTTTCCCTTCTTTCGGTCGTGTAGACATTCTGGAGTTAGAGCAGTGTATTTCATTTCTATTAGCCTGTGTTTCCTGTGAGTTTCCGGTTTTAAGAGTTTGTTTTAGTTTTCGTGATATGGGTTGTATTATGCCAAGTGGCATTTATACACAGTTTTCTCTTGACAGTAAGATTTTCAGTTGTTTGTTTTCGCAAGTTAGTTTATTTTCTGCAAGTTAGTTTATTTTCCGCAAGCTAGTGTAAATTTCGTATTTTTAGGCTTACCTAGTCATAGGGACTAGGTGTCATCACGACATGTTCACGGAGGGCGAACTGGGGTTGTGACAAACGCGCGGTGATTGAAGCCGCAAGGCCCAGTCTAGCTAATATGACTCAGGCTATCGTAAAGCCTGATATCACTGGGCACTTTGAACTGAAACAATACATAGTGCAACTGATCCAGTCCACAGGGCAATTTGTGGGTATACCTCATGAAGACCCACAGAGGCATATTCAGAATTTTTTGGAAATTACGGATACTTACAATTATCCGAACGTTTCCAAGGACTATGTCAGACTGACACTTTTCCCCTTTTCTCTGCTCGGGAAAGCTAAAGAGTGGTTGAATAAGGAGCCAACTAATTCAATCCGCACGTGGGATGATCTGGCAAGAAAGTTCTTAATCAAGTTTTTTCCCACCAAGAAAACAAAGATGCTGAGGAGTCAAATTCTTGGGTTCGAGCAACGAGCTGGCGAGACACTTCGTCAAGCATGGGAAAGGTACAAGAAGCTGCTCAGAGACTGTCCTCACTATTGCCAGACAGACGAGGTATTGGGTCATACTTTTGTAGATGGACTAGATGTTGCTTCAAAGATGAATCTCGATTTAGCTTGTGGGGGTAGTTGCATGGCAAAATCGTACAGTGAAATCCAACTCCTGCTGAATACCTTTATTGCTAATGATAATAACTGGCAAGGTGATGGTGACTCACGAAAGGCAGCGAAGCAAAAATCAGCTGGGTTACTTGAGCTCGACGAGGTGTCAGCAATGAGAGACGAAATTGCAAGGCTGTCCAATCAGATGATGAGGATGACAATGCAGCAGCCACAGCCAATGCAACAGGTAAAACAGATGACTATTTGCTGCAAGCTGTGTGGTAACAGTCATATGAGTGATATGTGTCCCACGAATCCAGAATCCATTTATTATGTGGGGCAGCAAAATAGGGGCCAGTCGAACCAGCATACACAATACGGGAATTCCTACAATCCAAATTGGAGGAATCATCCCAACTTCTCATGGGGTGGAAATCAGCAGAATCAGAATCAGTATAGGCCCCAAGGGGGTTTTAATCAGCCTCAGAGACTACCCCAACAAATGGAAGAAAGTACAAATGATTTACTAAAGAAGTTGTTGATTGACAATCAGCAGCTCAGGACCTACTTCAAAAATCTTGAGAGGCAGATGGGGCAGTTAGCAATAAATCAAAATACTAGACCTTCAGGCGCTCTCCCCAGTGATACAGAAAAGAATCCTCAAGTGAATGCAGTTACACTTAGAAACAGGTGAGAAATTTAGGAACTGCCAAAGAAAAGGAAAGAAAAGCTCGTGCCTGAGGAGGAGTTGATCCCTAAAGTGACAAACGAGCCAAAGAAGAATGCTGAAATTTCAGAGCCAGTTGAGGCCCCAAGGCCACCACCACCTTTTCCCCCAGAGATTGTAGAAAAAGAATGATGATCGCATGTTTAGAAAATTTCTCTCCATGTTGAGCCAAGTTCAATTGAATATCCCACTTGTTGATGTACTTCATGAAATTCCAAAGTATGCTAAGTACATAAAAGATATAGTGGCTCACAAGAGAAGATTAACTGAATTTGAGATAGTTGCACTTACTGAGGAGTGCACTTCTAGGGTCCAAAATAAGCTCCCTCAAAATCTTAAGGAACCTGGCAGCTTCACGATTCCTGTGCACATTGGTAATATCGATGTGGGTCGTGCTCTTTGTGATTTGGGGGCAAGCATAAATCTTATGACCCTATCATTGTTCAGGCAATTGGGTCTTGGAGCTCCGAGGCCAACTACTGCGATGTTACAGCTGGCTGACAGGTCGATAGCACACCCTGAAGGGGTGATTGAAGATGTGTTGCTGCAAATTGGGAAATTCATCTTCCCTGTTGATTTCATTATCCTCGATTATGAGGCTGATGAACTGGTCCCAATCATATTAGGGCGACCTCTCTTGGCTATTGGTGACGCAATTATCAAACTGAGAGAGGGAAAGATGATCTTGAGGGTAGATGATGAGGAAGCAGTTTTCAATGTCTACAAAGCAATATAACTCCCTCGTCATTATGAGGAGCTTCCCATGATATCAGTTATTGAGGTTGATGAGCAAATTCGTGATCCAAGTGTGTATCTAGACGATTCTCTAGAGAAAGCACTTATGTTGTTTGATAACCTGGGGAATGATGCGGAGGTTGAGGAGATAATGCAATTCTTGATACATCTTGTGCATACATGCAGGGGACACACCCTTTTGAACCTTTGAACAGGCCACAGGGACCTCCTCCAAAGCCATCAATTGAGAAAGCCCCGAAATTGGAGCTTAAACCGCTCCCATCTCACTTGCAATATGCTTATTTGGGAGACTCTGACACCTTACCTGTTATTGTTTCCTCTGACTTGTCTAAATTGCAGGAAGAAAAGCTGTTGAGAGTGCTACGTGAGCACAAGAGAGCAATTGGGTGGACGATGTCCGACATAAAGGGCATTAGTCCAGCCTTTTGCATGCACAAAATCCTCATGGAGGACGGACACAAACCCAGTGTGGAGCAATAACGACGACTCAACCCAATCATAAAAGAGGTGGTAAGAAAAGAAGTGATTAAGTGGCTTGATGCAGGTATTGTATTTCCTATCTCAGATAGCAAATGGGTAAGCCCAGTTCAATGTGTACCCAAGAAAGGGGGGATGACTGTAGTAGTTAATGAGAATAATGATATAATCCCTATAAGAACTGTTACTGGGCGGAGAATTTGCATTGACTATAGAAAACTGAACAATGCCACCCGGAAGGACCACTTTCCCCTCCCCTTTGTCGATTAGCTGGCCAGGAGTACTATTGCTTCTTGGATGGTTACTCTGGGTATAATCAGATTTCTATAGCCCCAGAGGACCAAGAGAAGACCACTTTTACGTGTCCTTATGGCACGTATGCGTTCAAGAGAATGCCCTTTGGTCTTTGCCATGCACCTACGACTTTTCAAAGGTGTATGATGGCCATTTTCACTAATATGGTCGAGAGGTTTGTAGAAGTATTCATGGATGATTTTTCTATTTTTGTATGTTCTTTTGATAACTACTTAATGAACCTCGATAAAGTACTTTCTCGATGTGAAGAGACTAACTTGGTGCTAAACTGGGAAAAGTGTCATTTCATGGTACGTGAAGGCATAGTCTTGGGACACAAGGTGTCCAAATATGGTTTGCAGGTGGACAAGGCAAAGGTGGAAGCAATTGAAAAATTGCCTCCACCGATGTCAGTCAAAGGCATCCGCAGTTTCTTGGGCCATGCATGTTTTTATCGTCGTTTTATTAAAGACTTCTAAAAATTTCCTCTCCCTTGTGTAGGTTGCTTGAGAAGGATGTTGCCTTTAAATTTGATGATGCTTGTCTGAAGGCATTCGAGGAGCTGAAGAGCAGGTTGGTGACTGCACCGATCATAGTTGCTCCGGATTGGGAGCAACCATTTGAATTGATGTGCAACGTAAGTGATTTGGCTATTGAGGTTGTTGCTCTTCCAACTAATGATGCAAATGTAGTGGTAAGCTTTGTCAAGAAGCATATCTTCACCCGTTTTGGAACTCCCAGAGTGTTGATCGGCGATGAAGGTACACATTTCTGCAATAAACTGTTGAACAACATCCTTGCAAAGTACGGGGTCAAGCATAAGGTATCCACTGCCTATCACCCACAGACGAGTGGTCAAGTGGAGATTTCAAACCGAGAAGTCAAGCAAATTCTTGAGAAAACAGTGAGTGCAAATAGAAAAGATTGGGCTGGGAAGTTAGACGATGCATTGTGGGCGTACCGAACAGCATACAAAACTCCTATAGGTGCTTCTCCGTATAGATTAGTGTATGGGAAGGCATGTCACTTGCCCGTCGTGCTTGATCACATGGCCTATTGGGCAATAAAGAAGTTAAATATGGATGGGGACTTGGCTGGAGAGAAGAGGTTGCTGCAACTAGAGGAGCTCGAGGAGTTTCGATTTCACGCATATGAGAATGCCAAATTGTATAAAAAGAAGACTAAGAATGTGGCATGACAAGCACATTCAACTTCGAGAGTTCGAACCAGGGCAAGAAGTTCTTTTGTTCAATTTGAGATTGAAGCTTTTTCCTGGAAAGCTTAAATCTCGTTGGTCGGGCCCTTTTGTTGTGGTAAGCGTGAAGCCTTATGGAGCCGTGGAATTGAGAGATATGAGTTCAACCGGCACTTTCTTGGTGAACGGTCAGTGGATAAAACATTACTGGAGTGGTAACTTTGCACGTGAAAAGACCTCGGTGGATTTGAAGGATGCTTGAGAATGTGATGAGTCGTGCCGCGACGTTAAATCAGGTGCTAGATGGGAGGAAACCCATTGAAATGTTGTAACCGTTGTGCTACGACGTTAAATAAGGCGCTGGTTGGGAGGCAACCCAACGATAGTTGTAGTGTTAATTTTGTATTTTAGGAAGCGCTAACCAATGCAGGTGACAGAGGGTAGATGCTAAGGCCATTGAACAAGGTAAGAACAGGTGAAAAATTGATGAAAAAAATTGCCCAGAAGCGCGCCCGCGCCCTGGACGCGCACCTGGGCGCGCTAAATTATGAGACTTCTGCCTTGGCCACGCTAAAAACATGCGCGGTAGCGCACTTGGACACGCTACTAGCGCGGCAGCGCATCTGCCCACGCATTTGGGTGCGCTAAAATGAAAACACTCTGTCTTGGCCGCGCTAAAAAAATACGCGGCAGCTCACCTAGGCGCGCATTTCCCATTAATTTTCCGGCATTCTTTAGTGTAGATTTTTTTTTATTTTAGTTTTCTTTTTCTTTTTACCCTAATTTAATTAACCTTAAGTTACCCACCCCTCATAACTATACCTCCCCAACAAAAATCAAAAGACCGGAAAAAAAAAACACCCCCTTCCCACAAAGCCCTTCACCCCTCCCCCTTCTTCACTTGATTTTCATTCCCCTTCCCCTGCCACCAAGAGCAAATCACCTTCTTCTTCTTCTCCATTATTCCTCTTCATAGGTATGTACTCTAGTTTCTCTTCCCCTTTCTCCTCTCTTTGTTTTTCTATTTTATTGTATAGATTTTGTGTAGATATATCTTAGTTGTAGTAGTTGTATGTAGCTTTACTGTAGAGATGTTGGTGCCATATGTTGTGGCATTAGTAGATGATAAGTGTGGGGTGGAATTCCCCGTGATTTGTATTGTTGGAGAATGTAGGTGGGTGTGTCTTGTTCTATCATGCTTAAGAAGAATTGTGAAGGCCTAATGCCCACAATATGTTTGTGGAAAGGTCCCAATGACCATGAGTATATAGTTTGTGACCTTGGATGCGTGTGAAGTCTGAGTAACCACATCATGTCACAAATTTTTGTTGGCCTGTGCTAATGTGTTATTGTTTTACAGGAATCATGACTCCTTCCAAGAAACGACGTACCACAGGTGCTTCATCGAGAAGTTAAGCTGGCTCGGCTAGGTCACGAGGAGCTGCACCTGTACATTCCTTTGATGCTACCAAATTTGTATCGGCCAAAGCTCAGGCCCTATTTGCAGAAAAAGCTCGTCGAAAGCCTATTCTGGAGAGAGGTGTTGACATTCGATAGCTCCGGCACTTCTGCCTTCGTATGTGTGATGAGATGATAAGGCGGGAATTACGAACATTCCTCAATGAGCCCGGTGAGGGCAATGCCATGGTTGTAAGGGAGTTCTATGCCAACGTGCCAGAGCATAAAAACGGGATTGTCACGGTATGCCGACGAGCGGTGAATGCTTCGGTGGAGGCTATTCGAACTGTTTACCAGCTGCCTGCACCTCCTTTGCCGCAGGATGACTTCTATTAATACGGCCATAAGCCAACGCCTGCAAAATGGGACAGATTCTTTGAGACTATTTGTACACCCGGTAGAGAAGTGGCCTGGATGGACTATGGAGAGAAGTTCCATTCCTCAGCATTCACCAAGAAGCCAAGTGCTGGTTGCACCTCATCAACAACTGCCTAAGCCCGTCACTCAATAAAACGGAGGTCAAAGGTCCCCGAGCTGCTCTTATATGGTGCTTTGTCAATGGCTACGACTTTGATGTGGCTAAGGTTATACACGACGAGATGTTCGTTCGCATCCAGGTAAAGATGTATGGATTCTTTTTCCCCTCCTTAGTTACTCAACTATGCAGGGAGGCTCATGTGCCAGAAAATATAGTTGTAGATGGACTGGTCAAAAGGGAAGGAAAGTTTCGTGCGGATAAAGTGACGACGGGCAAGGAGACGACAGTGGTAGAGGCAGCAGTGCAGAGCAGCAGCTCTGATGATGAGTATGAAGATGATGAGGATGAAGAGGGGACCGAAGGAGCCGCACCACAGGCCTAGGAGCAAAATATGGCAGCTGCCGGAACTTCTACGCCTGCAACATCTTCCGGGGCTGCCCGGGTGTCTCATTTTACTACTATGGAGCAGGAGATGGTAGGTCTGTGGGCATCCATGACTGATTTGAGCACACGTGTGGAATCGATAGCTGACCAACAAGCAAAGTCGGAGAAAACATTTATGGGTTGGCTGTGAGCTTTGGTGCATGCGTGCAACGTGAACCCTGATACCGTCTCCGACCAGGAGTGACACCTCAGGGAAGTTCCTTTACCTCACTATTCTTTCTAACTTTCAGCCATGGGGACATGTCTGCATCTTAAGTGTGGGGTGGGGATTCCTTCATTGTATGTTGTATGTAGTTGTATGAATTAACTGTTTGTTTTGTTTGCTTGTTTCATATTGACTTGATAGTTTTTGTTGAGTATGAGTCGTTTGTTAATTTATATAGATGGCTCAGCCCGACGACGGATCCCTTTTCGACGGGGTTCTTGAGGGACTGAGTCGAGAAAAAAAACTGAAAAAATTGTAGGTTCTTCCTGATGACGGATCTTTTAGGCGATTTTCTTGAGGGAAGTGAGTCTAGAGTAAACACCAAAAAGATTTTTCTTCTTAGGTAGTGTATCAACTCCCCCTTGGTTTTTCTTTAGGCTGCGGTTCTTTTCCAAGGGTTTAACTTGAACCGGGCTTAAGTAGTTTTTTTTTGTTTTCTTTTTGATTTTGTAGATTAGGTTAATGCACTACTAGAAATTCACTATTTTCTGACTACCAAAATAGTCGGGAAGTAGTCGGAAAAGCACCTATTCCAACTATTTTCTGACTGATTTAGAGTAGTCGGAAAAAGATAGGTCGGAAAATATTTTCTGACTACTGTAGTCGGAAATTTTCGACTACTGTAGTCGGAAACTATTTTCCGCCAAAAATTAAAAAGTCAGCTATTTTCCGACTGAAGTAGTCGAAAAATTAAAAAACTATTATTTAATTTAAAAATTATTGTT
>MU689799.1:32187-43583 GCA_026770625.1 Nicotiana glauca
GAAGCAGAAAAAGAATTACAAGTTTTTAATGGTGCAAACCCGGGGACTTGGATTTTATTCACTAATGGTTCATCTAACGTAAAAGGTGCAGGTTTAGGAATAGTTCTCATACCACCCACGGGTGAAACTATTAGACAAGCTATAAAGTGTCATTCAATAAGTAACAATGAAGCAGAGTATGAAGCTGTCATTGCAGGATTGGAATTCGCTCGAGAACTTGGCATAACCCAGATTATAATCAAGAGTGATTCACAAATTGTTGTTAATCATATGCTGGGGACTTACGCAACCAGGGAAGCATGAATACAAGAGTACTTAGAAAAGGTACGAGAATTAATCAAGCAGTTTCAGACGTGGAAAGTTATGCAAATACCAAGAGATGAAAATGTTGAGGCAGATACCTTATCCAATCTCGCATCTGCAGCAGACGTGGCAAAAGATGCAAATGCTTCAGTCGTACATTTATTTCATTCCGTTCTCGAAACTTGATAAGAATAAGGTAAATTTTAATAATTTAACATGGGATTGGAGAAACGAAATTTTTGCTTTTCTGCAGTATGGAACCGTACCTGACGCCAAAAAGAAGGCACACGCACTCCGTAAAAGGCTGCTCGTTACTGTTTATATCAAGGAAATCTTTATTGAAAGATGTTCGGTAGACCATTAGCAAGGTGTCTCGGACCTTCCCAAACAGAATACGTAATGAGGGAAATACATGAAGGACTTGTGGAAATCACGCTGGAGGTCGGTCGCTGGTAAAAATATTGATTCGAGTAGGGTATTATTGGCCAAAGATGGAAGAAGCAAATAGTTTTTTATCTAAATGTGATAAATGTCAAAGGTACGACAATAATATGTATAGACTAGCTGGGCTACTGCATCCTGTCATAGCTCCGTGGCCCTTTATGAAATGGGGAATGGATATCGTAGGACCATTACCACAAGCAAAAGGCCATGTGAAGTAAGAGAAGGAAGTTAAAGACTTCGTTTGGAGGAATATAATATGCTATTTTGGAGTATCAAAGGAAATCGTGTGTGATAATGGTTAACAATTCATAGGAGTTCAAATCACAGAATTGTTTCAAAGTTTGCAAATTAAAAGGATCACATCTACGCCATATCATCCAGTGGTTAATGGACAAGCGGAATCCACAAACAAGGTCATTATCAACAACTTGAAGAAAAGGTTACAAGATTCAAAAGGCGCCTGAGGTATTACCTGGAGTATTATGGGCTTATCGTACAACGAAAAAAACAAGCACGGGAGAAACACCATTTTCAATAGTTTATGGTGCAGAGGCCTTAATCCCAGTTTAAATAGGTGAACCAAGCACGCGATATGCTCAAGCAATGGAAGAATCAAATGATGAAGAAATGTAGGTAAACTTTAATTTGCTCGAAGAAAGAAGAGAAGCCGCATTAATAAGGATGGAAGCACAAAAGCAAGTAATTGAACGGTATTACAACAGGAAAGCACGCCTCATATTTTTTAAAATTGAGGACTTCGTGCTTAAAAAGGTGTTCCAATCTACAAAAGCTGTTAATTCAGGAAAGTTAAGTCCCACATGGGAAGGACCCTTCAGAGTCCGTGATATTGCAGGAAAAAGAGCATATGAGTTGGATACAATGGACGGGAAAATTCTACCCTCACATTGGAATGCTGTCCACCTAAAGAGATACTAATTTTGAGAAAGTACCCACGGTTAGGTATCGGTATGTTAAAAAAAATTTCTTTGAATTGTTAAAATTTTACTAACTATTTTAGATGCTAGGCAAAAACTCTTACCCGTGCCAAATGATGAGTCACGACCTGCACGGCAAAATGGAATATTCTAAAATTTCCAGCCCAGGTTTACAATTATTCTGATGGAAATACACACGAGTTAGGCAGTCTTCATCTCTAATCGTATCTCCGAGTCCCGTATGTTTTTCTGTTTCAGGAAAAGGACCAAATTGAGAGAAACAAACAAGTGCTCGAGGCTTCATACTTCACCGTTCATACACTTGGGGGACTGCATATTGTACACAAATACGTGCGAAAAACAGATACGTAAATCAAACGAAAATCGGAAAAAACAAACTACAAAGAGATAAGTGTCGAGCAGAAGTTATGGAACCCCAGCATAAACATTCATCATAGTATTCTTTCCCATGAGAACAATAGAGTCACCTCTCAAACTCATGAGAACAACGGAGTCACCTCTCAAACCCTTCCTAATTCATGAAGATAGGGTCATGACTATGTACTAAAACAGGTTATAAGGAAAAACCTTGTTTGAATTATATTTATTTTGTAAAAATCTGCTACAAGAAAAATAGTTACGAGAAAGTTATAGATGTATTTTAATACATGTAATATTCAAAAGCTTGTCAAAAGTTCGTGAATAAAATCTTGTCAAAGTTTTTCCAAACAAAACATGTGTGTTCCTATTTCTTTCATCGTATTATAACACCATTATGAAGTTGAGACGTCTTCTTCATTAAGTGTCGATATATAAAAGGGCCCTATTTTATAAGCCTCATGTTAATAAGTCATGAGAAGAATCATAAAGCATTTTCAAAGAATAAAAATGCTAAACTATTCTGTAATTTCTAAATAGATAAGAAAAAGGCAAGAATAGAACATTTTGAAGTACTAACAAACTTCTCGATATAATTAAAAAGACTAAGTAGAAACTTAGTCAACAAAAAGTTTATACAAGTTTCCCATTATGATAACTTGGGAATTTTTTCAAAAATCCCTTAAAAACTGCCAAGGGATAAACCACCAATCAACAAAACAAAAACAAAGCCTGGAAACATAAACTGGTTACTGAGGGGATGGAATGTCAGAAGTTGTTATATTAGCTTCACTTTCATGAACAGCTATAGGTATGGTGGAAACAGCAACAGGAGCAGTTCCAGCTGGGATTGAAGTGTTAGGTTCATCGAGGGGAGCAAGAGTCACGGAAGTTTCAGCTTCCATAGACTAAGTCATAGAAATTTCACCCTTGGGAGCTGGAATTGCAATACTTTCAACTTCAACTGCCATAGCAACGGATTCTTCATTTAAAGGTTCTTCAGCCACGGGAGCTTCATTTACTGGTGAAGGAAAGTCAAGTGGTTGTTGGGTCATCTCGATGGTTTTCAAAACTTTGGCCAATTCTGAGTTTAAATCAAAGTTTTCTTGACTGGCTTCGATTAAAGCATCACGGCGAGAGTTTAGAAAAGCCCAACTCACCTCTATGTTAAAATTCTCCTCAAGAAGTTCATACTCTTTTTCCCACATAGCAAGATCATTCTTTAACACTTGATTTTCAGCTAAAGAGGAATCAAGGGAAGCTTCAAGGGAGGCATGAGAACTCTCTAAGGCACGAACCTTATCAGAAGAGATCTTTAAATCAGCTTGAACTTGAGTCAAGTTTTGCACTAACTCCCCTGCATACTCTTCTTTCTTGCCCAAGAGTGCCCTAAGTTCTCTGATTTCTTCACTTGACTTTGATAATTGTTCTGAAAATGAACATTCAAGGCGCTCCTTGTCTTTTTCAAATTGGCTTGAAGAAGCTTTGGCAATTGCTAATTCGGAAGTCAGACCTCGCTTTTGCTGCTCCAGGCGATTTTTACTCTCTTGCAATTCTTCTATAGTTATCTGAGCATTCTCAAATTGCTCTTTCCAATTAGCTGCTTCTAGCCGGGCTCCCTTGGCTATTTCCTCAGCCTCGTGGATAGGCTTTTCAGTCTCATGGGCTTTCTTTTCCAAAAGGGAAATTCTTCCCATTAATTCCATACCAATAAGGTTAGCCTACAGTAACAAATCATAAAAATAAGAATCTAGAGATAAAAAAAAACTTGTTAGTAAAAAAATTTTTACCTTCAAAGTAGAATGAACTATGTCATTCATCAGAGTTAAGCAGCTGTGACTGTCCATCTTCTTCTTCTCAATATCTCCAATCAAAGGCCCAAGCCAGGCATATACTCCACCAGACTTCCTTAAAAGACTATAGTTAGCAGGAACTTCAGGTGTAACGCTCTTCATAGCCAAGCTTCTGCTACTAGAACCCTCCTCTGCATGTTGAACAGAGGAAGAGGGAACTATAGAAGGAGGAGCGGTAGAAGAAGTGAAAATAACAGAAGTTGAAGATCTCGAAGCAGGTAAAGGAGCAGAAATAGGCAAGGAAGAACTTGAAACCAAGGGAGGAATAGAAGGAATGGGAACAGAAGAAGAAAGAGGCACTTCATCTAAAACCGGACCTAGTTCACCACCTTCGAAACCGTCAACGAAGAGACGTTGAGTGGATTCGATGGTGTCCCTTGGAATGGTTTCATCATCGGAAACAATAGTAACAGGCTCGGTAAGAGAGGAGGCACGGGCAGGAGAAACTTCAGCGTCATCTTCAGAAATGATGCGTCTCCTGGTTCTCGACTTAGCCATCAAAGAGGTGTCTTCATCTTCATCATCCTCAGAATCCTCTTCAACAACTTTCCTCTTTGATAGCGTAGCTTGTGTTATCTCCAAAGAAAGGGGAGTGCTAGAAGAGGCTCGAAGGGCAATAGCTACTTCAGATGTCATTCCTCGAATAGCAAATCCTGACAAAAAGAAGGATAAAAAGTTAAAAGAGGGGAAAGAATTTAACATACGAGAAATAATAAGGGATGCATACCGTGAGTTTTCACTTTCCAACCATGTTTGTTGGAAATAGATTTCTAGGTTCGTGCCTCCATAGGCACGGCTTTCAAAATAGCATCTACCCAACCACAAAAATTGGGAACGGGCTCCATATCTCCCATGGTTGCTATAAAAAAGCAAAGAAGAATGAGATTAGAAAAGGAGTTGAAATAAAAAAAACAGACACGGTAAGGAAGAAATACTTACATGCAAGGTTCCATTTCTCAGGAAAAGGAATATTTGATTCACCCACCAAACCAACTGTGGGTACCGAAACGTAACAGGTGTACCAGCCTCGATCATTATCATCTTTAGGGCTTACCAGAACCCTTTTACTTCTTGCAGTTAGGGTAAAAATACCATTGCGGAACAGCTTGGGGTGGTAAAGATGAATTAAATAGGAAAAGGTAAAGTCAACACCAGCCTTGGCCGATACATACCCTAAAAAAGCCACTTCTCTCCATACGAGGGGGCTAATTTGAGCCAAACAAATTTTGAAAAAATGACAGAAATCGAGTATGACTGGGTCAATAGCAGGAATAAATCCCAAAGTAAAGGGGTAAGTATAAACAAAGGAAAAAACAATCCTATAAGAAGAAATTCTCTGGTTTGGGCTAGGAATAACTATACGAAGGTCATCTCTCCAACGACAATCTTTTCGAACAGTGGAAATCAAGGGTTTAGTAATTAAAGAAGGATAGGTGTCAGCTTCAATTACATGGTCACGAAGGGATTCTTTATCATGCTCGAAAGTTAAGTTGGATGGTACTATTTCTTCAACCAAAGGTTCTTGAATAGGCTCAGAAGATTCTTTGCCTTTAGAAGAGGATCTCTCAGAGAAAGAACCTCTAGAAATAGTACCAGAAGAAGGCGTGATGGAACCAGAGGTACCACCACGAATGGACCCTAGGCCACGAAGCCTACCTCCTCTACCTCTTCTGTGTCTTACAGGGGCATTGGGAAAGCTGTCAAGAATTGGGACCCTCTTAGGGTTAGGATTCGAAGATGACATGGTAAAAGATACGAACTGAGGAAGAAGTGAATAGGAGTAAATAGTGAGATATTTGGTAGAAGTTTGTGGAGAAGAAGACAAGGAAAAAGGGGTTAAGTTTATATATAAAAGCAACCGTCAAAGATTAAGGAGTGTAATGATGGAAAGCCTATAATAAAGGCAACTATCACTTCGTGAATAGTGGAGTTAAAGAAGCCTTGCAAAAAAAAGAGAAGCTGCAAAATTGCAGAGCTAATAAGGAGGTGACACGTATGCAGTGTATTAAATAGAAAAGACAACTGAAGCGTCAGTACTGTCATAGCATTGATTATGGCAAAAATTCCCTTTTTAATGAAGATCCACTTCCCAAATATTTAATTGATAAATAAATAAAAAGTGGGGGACTATCTATATCAGGAAAAATTGAATTTATTTATTGAAGATGACGTGTCATGATACGTGGATCGGTCAAATAGTCAAAGCGCGGTAATCAGTTAAGAGGCACGAGCAACAACAGATGCGGGAGAGACGATACTTAAAGGCACGAGCTATTATTCAAATGAAATGAGTCTCGTACCTGTTCGAGTCATTTAAAGCTTGAAGATCAGAAGAAATTGAAGGAATGAATCTGATAGCGTAAAGGAGTCCAAATTCAGCATTAAACGCCAAATACATTGAGAGAATTTGTATTTAATAGGAATGATTGAGTAACGTTTTTTTTAATGTCATTTATTGCTCATAATTGCCTCATTAAGACAAAGGCATTACACTTTCTCCTAGAATTAAATATAAAAGGGGAAGGTCTCAACATCTGTAGGACACGGAAGATCACTGTGATTATACTGAAATATATACTTATTCATTACTTTATTGTTATCCTCAAAGTCTCTCAATTCTTGATTATCATTAACCCGATTTCTTTTTTAATTTCTAGCTTTAACCAAATATTCAGTTTTTCGGTAAAACAATAACTAAACAATCTTGCTACTTGCACAGTATGGAAGATGAATGAGCATTTTAGTTCTTCAGGCGGAGGATCTTGCTCTCATTGGTGTCAAACAGAGATATTCATAGGATATAAGGTGTGATTTTATTTTGTGTCTCATACAACTTACACTAGTTGTGTGAGGCCTTTTTTTATCTTACATATTTGTGGACCCATAAGGTCCACAAAATTTTGGGACCCACACATTTGTGAGACAAAAAAAGTCTCACACAACTAGTGTCAGTTGTGTCTAGTTGTGTGAGGCACAAAATAAATTTTTTTGGATATAAGCAACAGTTTCGTGGTTCAATCAATTATTTTACAGACTTTCTATACCGTCTTGCTCTTTTCACCAAATTTAAGGCCAAAATGGATCGCTCTTAACCACATTATTAGCTTTAATATTCCTACTTTATTTCTATTGCAGACAGTTGTGTAAACCGAATGTGAATTAAATCCTTAAAAGCTTCAGTTCTTCCCTCCCGCCTCTCTAAAGTTTGTTTCCAAATTACAATCAGTGTACTTCTGCTCCTTTCCCCCATTCAGATCAGCAGCATTAACTTCTACTTTCGTTTCCTTCAACTCTTCAGTATTGTCTCTGTTTCAATCAACTTCTCCTATATACCACTTTCAACACAATTTTACATCAACACATAACAGCAACAATAACAACAACCCAGTGAGATCCCACATGTGGGGTCCGGGGAGGGTAGTGTGGAGGCAGATCTTATCCCTACTCCGGAGGAGTAGAAATGCTATTTCCGGTAGACCCTCGGCTCAAGAAAGAATGAGATAATGTATCAGTAGGCAAAGGAATCCTAACATATAACACTAGCAATGCAATAACCAAAAAATAGAGAGCAAAGTATTAACACTAAGCATCAACAAAGGCACAATACTACATACGCACAATCCTAACATACTACATATACCAACACATAATAGTCAAAAATTACAAACCGATCGGTACGAAACCAAAAAGATTTGAAATTAATGAAAAGCAAATTCAACGAATTTGACCTGTAGAGATGTCGAAGGCAACTCGAAACATAACGAAATAAATAAATTGCTATGTAGACAAATAAGTCCCAAAATCACCAAATAATAATTTAAAAAAGGTGGAATTACGCCTTGTGACATGTATAATATGCGAAGAAAAGCCTCTCCGCACATACAAAAGTACACACAAACAGAAATGCAAGATATACCTTCAGTTTTACTATCCTCTGAAATAGAATTTTTTTTTTAAAAAAAAGAGTAGTTGAAGTATTTGTGAATTTGAAATTAATTAAACATCAAATACACTTGTAGACTGATACTGATCGATTCAAACAAACAGTAACGAAAAATTTATTTACGTTCATGTCGCAGACGTGGATCCTTCATCTTCAGAATCTCGTTCAGTATCTTCTGCAAACTTTCAACGGCAGCATAAAAGGTTGCATGAGGCTCAGTAAGCTTCGCTCTGAGTACCTTCAATTTATCATCCAATTTCTTCAGCATCTCTTGGCGGAATTTGCACTTCTCCGATTAAGTCAAGCGCAGTTCGTTATCATTGTAAACTGGATTGGAGTTCAATCCCGTGAAGATATTGCCGGATTTAGACAACTCCATCTCTCTTATATCATCCGCGCCGATTTCGTAGCCATAGTCATGATCATCCATTGCTCTGGAACATCCGTGATTTTATTACTAACAGAGAATCTAAGCAATTGATAATGAATTCGAACAAATTGGTAGAAATAAAGACGAATAATACTTCGAAATGTTGGTGATTATAGTACTAACAGAGAATCTAACCAATTGAAGCTAAAATGGGAACTTTTAAAGCAAATTGATAAAGATGAATTACACTTTACCTTCAATTTTTGCTTGAGTTTCCTGTGAAGTTCTGGAGATAAAGATATAGCAGAGGAGTTTGGCGCCTAAAGTTTTGAAAAATAGCAATAGAAGCTTGGAATGAAGACGCACTACACATAGTGTGATGTTTAACTGCCTAACACGTGCTTGAGCAATGCCTTGATATTACACGTGGCAGCCAAAATATCTTATATTGAGAAAATTCGTTTAACTATGCATATTTTCTTCATTGGTGGTAAAAAGGTGCTGCATAAAGTATTACTCCTCCGTTCCACATTATATGAACCTATTTTCGTGTTGATCCGTTCCAAAAAAAATAATATTTTTCTATATTTAGAAATAATTTAGCGTAAATTTTTAATTCTATCCTTAATGAGAAGCTTTTATAACCTCACAAATATTTTGTATTCCTTTTTGACTTGTTTAAGACTACAAATTCCAAAAGTCTTCATTTTTTAAACTCCGTACCCAATCAAACATGTTCACATAAAATGAAACGGAAGGAGTAATATTAACGATTGGGAAAATCTTATCGTTCGTTCTTTTCCAATATATTCTCTTCGTCTCTGTTATAATTGACCTATGCAGAAAATTTGTTTACCAAAAAGTAGAAATCGTACTCAAACATTATTCGATTATATTTCTGTGAAGGCCTATAATCAGCAACTTTGTACAAAAAATTCATAGGATTCGTCATTAACTTTTTTTTACACGGAGCTTATTTTTCTTTATAGATGGTTATGTTATGCACTACTAATTATAGCATTATGCTTACATAAAGAGATTTACTGCAAATGATTGTTTAACTTACGAGGATCAAAGGAGAGCGGACAGAGAAAGATATAAGGAGGCTAGGAAGGAGGCGAATTAGCGGTCATTGAGGCTAAGGCTGCTGCATTTGGTCGGCTATATAAGGAACTTGCGGGCAAAGGTGGGGACAAGAAGTTATTTCGGTTGGCGAAAGCGAGAGAGAAGAAGGCTCGCGACCTGGATCAAGTGAGGTGCATCAAAGACGAGGACGATCAAGTATTGATGGAAGAGGCCCAGATAAGGCAAAGATGGCAGTCGTACTTTCATAAACTTCTGAATGAAGAGGAGGATGAAAAAATCGTGTTAGGGCAATTGGGGCACTCCAAGAGCCACCGCGACTTTAGGTATTGTAGGCGTATTAAGGTTGAGGAGGTCGTGTGTGCGATGGGTAAGATGAGTCGGAGCAAAGCGACCGGAACAGACGAGATTCTGGTAGAGTTTTGGAGATATGCAGGTAGAGCAGTTTTGGAGAGGCTGATTGGGTTATTTAATGTTATCTTCAGGAAGAAAAGGATGCCTGATGAGTGGCGGTGGAGTACAATGATTCCGGTGTACAAGAACAAATGTGATATCCAGAATTGTAACAACTATAAGGGTATCGAGTTACTAAGAGGGTGTTTGTCAGCTTATAAGCTGGTCAAACCGCTTATAAGCACTTTTTAGCTTATCTACGCGTTTGGTAAAATTAAAAGTGCTTATAAGTTAAGTGATTATAAGTAAAAAATAAGCCAAAAGCTATAAATTGGTCTCCCTCAACTTATCAAATTTCAGCTTATAAAGCACTTTAGGTTTGACCAAAATATTTACTATTCTATCCCTAAAATACTTATTTTTAAAACAAAACTCTTTGTATAGTTTTACTCTATCCCAGTTCTTTAAAAACTAAACATCCGTTGCCTCTCCAGCCGTGCCATTGCTTCCTTTGTTACATGGAATTCCCTTCTTTTGTTCTTCTGTGTAAATTGTTATAAGGTCATTCAAGTTATTTTACATAAAAAGAGCTTATCAGCACTTTTTAATCAAACAATTTCAACTGCTTATTATTAATTTCAGCATTTTTATCCCAGCACATAGTAACTGCTTATTTTTTAAATCAGCTTCAACACTTAAAAGTATTTTTAAGCACCTAATGCTTATCAGCTACTCTAAATCAGCTAAGCCAAACGGGTTCTAAGTCATACAATGAAAGTTTGGGAGAGGGTGGTGGAAGGGAGGATAAGGAGGGCGGTGTCTATATCGGAAAAACATTTTGGGTTCATGCCAGGTCATTCTACTACAGAAGCTATCCACCTTATCAGGAGGTTAGTGAAACAATACAAGGATATGAAGAGGGATTTGCATATGGTGTTTATTGACCAAGAGAAAGCGTATGGCAAGGTCCCCTGGGACGTCCTTTGGAGATGTATGGAGGTAAAAGGTGTGCTGGTGGCTTACATTAGGGCGATAAAGGATATGTATGATGGAGCTAGGACTCGGGTTAGGACTGTAGGAGGTGACTCAGAGCCTTTTCCTGTGGTTATGGGGTTACACTAAGGATCTACGTTTGGCACGTTCTTATTTGCCCTGGCGATCGCACTGGCACACCATATCCAAGGAGAGGTGCCAAGGTGTATGTTGTTCGCTGATGATATAGTTCAGATTAATGAGACGCGAGGCGGCGTTAATTGGAGACTTGAGTTATGGAGGCAGGCCCTGATGTCTAAAGGTTTCAAGTTGAGAAGGACTAAAACGGAATATGTGGAATGTAAGTTCAGCGAGGTGATGGGGGAAACGGGTGTAGAAGTCAGGCTTGACTCACAGGTAATCCTCAAGAGAGAAAGTTTTATACTCAGGGTCAATTATCCAGGGAGATGGGGAGATCTACGGGGATGTTACACATCGCATTGGGGTGGGTGGATGAAATGGAGGTCAGTGTCTGGAGTTTTATGTGACAAGAATGTGCCACCGAAACTCAAAGGTGTTTAACCAAAAAATGATAATTTGGTCAAAACTAGAATTTAAGATAAGAAATCGGGTTACTGATAATCAAAAGACCAAAAAGTACAATAGGCTTTCTTTAAACAAAAATAAGCAATAAAGAAA
This sequence comes from Nicotiana glauca, assembly GCA_026770625.1. Lineage (NCBI taxonomy): Eukaryota > Viridiplantae > Streptophyta > Magnoliopsida > Solanales > Solanaceae > Nicotiana > Nicotiana glauca. The sequence continues at coordinate 43,561 of MU689799.1, forward strand.
TTTGTATTCTAATATGATGTCAA
>MU689802.1:0-20636 GCA_026770625.1 Nicotiana glauca
ATTTATTTGAAACATACCTTCAGCAAGTAGATCATGAATAATCACTTGCAATTCCTGGACTTGGGTAATAACATAATTGCTATCTACCATTTTGTACTCCAAAATTTTTACGGCGACGAATTTCTTCATCCCGACATCTTCAGTTTTGTACTTCTTTCCAAGCGCATTCCACAATTCTTTTTACGTTTCCACGCCACTGTATACATTATACAGATTATCGTCCAGTCCGCTAAGAATATAATTCTTTCACAAAAAGTCAGAATGCTTCCACGCCTCAATCACGAGAAAGCTTTCATCCTCTAGAGTTTCTTTGGGCACATCAGGAACATCTTCCTTGATGAACTTCTGTAGACATAACATAGTCAAGTAGAAGAACATCTTCTGCTGCCAGCGTTTGAAATCAATCCCGAAATTTTTTTTGGGTTTTTCTGTCGGTGCCGAGAGGATTTGAGTTCGAGTCTCCCCAAGAGTAAGGTGGGAAGTTCTTGGAGGGAAAGATGTCGGGGGTCTATTTGGAAACAACCTCTCTACCCCAGGGTAGGGGTAAGGTCTGCGTACACACTACCTTCCCCAGACCTCACTAAGTGGGTTTATACTGGGTTGTTGTTGTTGTTGTTATTTCTGCCGGTGCCAACGCCGGTGTTCGGCTTGTCGATGCATTGACAATCATTATCGGAACATGGCTTGTCGGTGCGTTGACAGTCATCATCGAAACAACTTGGTTTCCGGTTTCATTAGCCATTTTTCTGAAAAAATGACACAAACAAGTGTTTAATAAACGTTTAAAACTGGAGTTAAAAATCACGTAGATTTTAATCTCCAACAAAACGCCACAAAGGCTTTACTCTCCAAAACGGGAGTACACAAAACCACAAAGGTTTTAGTTTCCAGAATAATAAGGATAACACAAATAAAGAAATAAAAATTACTAAATTCCTTAAGCTTGTTGGTTCCTTGGTTTGGTTATTATCCTGTATTTGTAAATAATAATTCTGGAAAATAAAAAACGTTAATGTATAAACGTAAATATAAACAAGACAATAATTAATTTGAGCCCACTGAATTCACAGTGTTTCCTTAAGGAATTTAATCCTCTCCTAGTACCTTAGGTTATGGATTATTTCCTCCCAGGATAGAACGAATTACACACTTGTGTAGCGTTACTTCAAACCCCAGTGTTTCAGCGAACACAAAGTTCGGCAGCAAATCACACTTACGGATGCTTTGTTTGTAGTTAAAAACAGTGCAGAATAAATGAGGACAACTCAGAAGTTGAATGGAAATTCTGAGAGGAAGGAATGCAATGTATAGCCGATGTTGAATTCTTACTGAAGAGGATATCAGATTGCAATTCGTTTTTCTAGTGTATATCGAGTGTATATCGAGTGTATACAGAGTATATATCGAGTGTATATTGAGTGTATATCGAGTGTATCTCAGGTGTTTTTTTCTAGTGTGTTTCTTTCTCTCCAATTGCCGCTCTATTTATAGCAGTTAGTTGAGAGATATCCACCCCCTCCATGGTAGAACAAGCACTAAGCTATCATGGAGGAAGCACTTACATGGTAGAATGAACACTTGCTTGGTGGGAGGAGCACTTGGCCATGGTGGGAGGTGCACTAGGCGGCTTGTTTCTTGTTGGTGCAACACAATAAATGGATTGGAAAACATCAGTTACAAACATGGATTATATCAAGTCGATGCCGAAGCCGAAGCCAAAGCCGAGCCGAGCTGAGCCGAGCGAGCGACGATGACGACGGCGCGAGGCTTGCCTTCTTCCTAACTCTTTAAGAGCTACATGAAGTGCATTTGTATATAAACCCACAAAAATTCTTATCCTTTACCAATGTGGGACAGTGTCTCATTAAAAAGAAGAAGGAAACTTAAAATTTTACTCAAAATTTCATTTTCCCTCCATTTCCCATTCACTCTCATTTTAAGATTATTTCATATTAAACAAAAATTCAACACAAACTAGGGGCAGTGATCGCATATCGATCATTCCCGATTTGTCCTTATTGAAAGCATTTAAAACAGAATGGGGAGATGTGTCCTAGAACATTGTATTATCCACTTTTGGAGTTAGTAGAGTCAGTTTTCATCCATATTTTGCCAGTGCATTTGTCGTAGTACTGACCTCCCAAAATATGTGGCATATTGAGTCCAGTCTCACATCAGGAAGAAAACTGCAATCATAAAGAATCTATGAGTAGCGATGACTATGAGTGACAAATAAATTGCATAATACTTAAGAATAGAAAAGATTTTTGGTTAAAGCAAGTTCGAATCCTACTAATAAGGCAAGTAGTTTAGCATGTAGGGCAATCATGGCAATGGTGCTCTTGGCGTGGCCCACGACCCATGAGCTGATGTGATCTCTGATCATTCCCCCTCACGCCACTGATGTGGCCGTCGAGATTCAAAGAACCATCTATTTCAAGTTTATAGTGCATTGCCGGTGGCGAGAGCCAATGATGAGGATGGAGTGCTTGAGAGTTGAAGGGGTTGGGGGCAGTGAGAGTGATATATTTCATAGTTTGCAAGATTATTGTTATACAACAAGTAGGTATGGAGGTTTGATTGAATAGGTTAGAATTTATATTAATCAAGATTTTCTAGAAAATGATTGGTAGTAGAGCAGAGTAAGAGGTGGGAATAACAGTGAGTGGGGTAGTGATAGTGGAGGCATTGTTATACAGTTTCTTGAGCCAATGGGCAAGAATATTGTAACGACTCGATCGGTCCTTTTGAACTCTAGCATATCATTCGGCAGTTTGAGGCTGTGAGCAGCTTCCTATCAGATATTATGACCTGTACTCATGGTCAGAATTGAATTTTGGAAAGTTCAGAGTTAATTTGGAAAGAGAATTCGCATTTCGGCAGCTTTAAGATGGAGGAATTAACAAGGATTGGATTGTTGAGTAAATGACCTCAGAATCAAGATTTGAAGGTTCTAGTAGGTTCATATAATAATTTTAGACTTGGACGTATGTCCGATCGAGTCTTGGGTGATCCGGGAGCGTTTTTGCGCCTATTGTGGAAGTTAGCATTTTGGAAGAATTCCATAAGTTTGGGTTGAAGTACATTTCAGTGCTGTCGATATTTGTTTGAGATTCCGAGTTTTGGAATAGCTCCGTCTGGTGATTTTGGTGTTGGAAGCGAGATCGAAAGTGGATTTGAAGGTCTGTAGGTCATTTTGGAGTCATTTGGCGACAGTTAGAAATTTGAAGGTTTTTTAGAAGTTTGACCGGAAGTGAACTTTTTGATATCGGGGTCAGATTCCGATTTTGGAAGTTGGAGTAGGTCCGTAATGTCAAATATGACTTGTGTGCAAAATTTTGGGTCAATTGGACGTGATTTAATAGGTTTCAGCATCAAATGTAGAAGCTTGAAGTTCTAAAGTTCATAAAGCTCGAATTGGGGTGTGATTCGTGATTTCGATGTTGTTTGATGTGATTTGAGGCCTCGAGCAGGTCCGCATTATGTTTGGGGACCGGTTGGTATGATTAGTTGGGGTCCTAGAGGCCTCAGATGGATTTCGGATGGTTAACGGATCAATTTTGGAATTTGAGGAAGAATTGAGGCAGATGATATCTGGTGTAACCGCACCTACGAGGTTTTAGCCGCAGGTGTGGTGCCGCAGAAGCGTCCATGGGGTCGCAAATGCAGTTTGGGCGGAGAAGGGCAGTGATCGTAGGTGCGGGTGCGCATCTGCGCTGAGGAGGCCGCAGAAGCAGATTTTTGGACTTGAGCTTGGGACCGCAAAAACGGAATTCGAAACGCACCTACGGGACCGCAGAAGCGGTCGAGTGACCGCAGGTGCGAGAAGCGGGTTGGGCAGTGTGTTCTTTTAAAAATGAGGGTTTGGCTTATTTTCACCATTTTTCCTCCGTGGGAGCCGATTTGGAGCAACTTGGGAAGGTCATTTTCACCACCAAGCTTGAGGTAAGTGGTTTATACTAGTCTTGAGTTAAATATATTGATCATGTATGAATTTTAGCATGAAAATTTGTAGAGATTTGGATTTTGAGGGAAAACCTAGAAAATTGATATTTTTGGAGTTTGACCACGATTTTGGACATGAAATTGAGAGTAAATTATACATTTGAGTTCGTGAGATTATGGGTAAAGTTTATCGAAATTTTTTGGATTCCGAGCACGTGGGCCCGAGGGCGAGTTTGTCAACTTTTCAATGCGGAGTTGGGAATTTATATAAATGAAAATTTTATGAGTATTAGGGTATGTTTTCATTGGTTTGCCCATTATTTGGCTAGTTTTGGGAGGATTGGCATCGGTTTGAGTCATCGGAAGGACTTGGAAGCCAGATATGGAACTTCAGAGTGAGGTGAGTCTCATTTCTAACCTCGTAAGAGGGAATTGTCCCACATGTGAATTAATTGGATATGTGCTTCTATTTGTGGGGATTGCGTACGCACGAGGTGGCGAGAGTCGGTGCATAGCTACTATTATGCTTACGTCTAGGTAGTTTAGGACACAAAAGCATGTTTTATTTGTAATATTTGCAATCTTGTTCTCAATTTGAAATGCTTAAAAAAAAAATCATTGAACGTGTAAATGAATTTCTAATAACTAGACATCGTTTTCTTGATTTTTAAAAAGAGAGATTGCCTTTTATTGGATATTTGTTTCCCTGATGAATTCCTGATTGATTGTTTGGTGTGTTTATTTATATTTGACCGCGTCACATGTATGATTCTCGAGTGGGGTAATAGATGCATCTATGATTCGCGTCATTCGACCCTGTGACAGTGCACAGTTTAAATATTGTTGGATCGGGTTGTACGTCCTCGACATGATTTTCACATGTTTGTATTGCTTACCTTGATATTTACAAATGAGGATATTGCTTTCTCGGATTGAGAATAAATGTATAAATGATGAAAACGAATTTAGAAATTTCCCTATGAATAAAATAATTATTTACTTTCTTCATTCTATTGAGTTATAACCATGTTTATAGAAATCCTTGCTTTATTACTCTCGTCTCTACTTTTTCGAGATTAGATGGGATACTTACTGAGCGCACGTTGTTTTCGTACTCATGCTACACTTGCTGTGCATTTTTGTTGCACAGGAACTTGTACGTCTAGTGACCTCGTCGGGCACAGCGGGATGGTGGATACGAAGACTTAGGTGGGCTGCACTTCTTGAGATGGTCCACAGTCAGCAGAGTCTCTTTCAGAGTACTGTATTGTGTTTTTGCTACTGTCCAATTGTATTTTGGACAGTTATTGTACTATATTGTTTCCTAAAAATTACTCATGCACTTATGACATCGGGTTCTGGGATGTCTATGTGATTATTCAGTATTTTAAAATTTTTAAAGGTATCATTATTTATTCAGTGAATTTATTATTTATTGTTTAAATGTTTAAAAGAAGTGATTTCAGAAATATCTAAAATGAGAAATTACTAGTTAATTGGTGTTGGCTTACCTGACAATGGTTTCCGGCGCCATCACGACCCTTAGTGGATTTTGGACCGTGACAATATGGTATTAGAGCACTAGGTTCCCTTAGGTCTCACGAGTCATGATCAAGCCTATTAGAGTCTTGCGGATCGGTATGGAGACGTCTGTACTTATCTTCGAGAGGCTACAAGGCTGTTAGGAGCACTTCCCTTCTTGATTTCCTCATCATGCAATTTGATTCCCTTTGAGGCTTATGCCTTCATTTCCTTTCCATTCAATCTTATGCGACGCGAAGTGTTGGTCATGAATCAACAAGTGAGTAATTGTAATGATACTACGAATATGGTGCGGGATGTTCCTCCATGCGTGGTTGTGTGAGCTATTGTCGTTGCCTTGAGGAAGGATATTCTATCGTTTTAGCTCAGTAGCTATACTTCTGAGAGCCCTGAGGCTAGGCACAAATTGCCATGATGCTCATGAATGGTTATCGCATGGTATTGATGTGATGGTAGGATGCTTGCCTACGTGTCGGAGCAGTGGATGACTTGAAAGGAGGTTTACTCAGAGCATGGTTCCGAGATTCAGTATCTCATTTCTGGTGGAGGAAAAGTAATCGGCGTATAAATGTCTAGATTTGGGTTGATGTTGTAACGAGACTTGGTATTTTCAAGCTTGGTGAAATTTCATTTGTGATGTGGTGTCTCGCCCTTGATTGAATGTGTTAAGTTCGCTTATGTTAGGATCTTCCACAAACCGCCTTGGGGCAGAATACTGTGAGATAGTGTTGAAGAAGCGGTTGTCAGAGATAACGATGTGCGGTGGTTCAGGATTGAATCGATTTTTCTAATGTTGATGGCTCGAGAAAAGATGATCTTAAAAAATGTTTAAAGTTAGTAGCGATCTATTAGTTCAAGTGCTACCGAGTTAGATTTTAATCTAAGGCATCAGCTGAGCAGCAAGGGAGGAGGAAGGACATGTGGGAAGTGCCATGCAGTGGTTAAACTATTAGAAGGCCAAGTGTAAGAAGCAGAGGTCGAGTAGTTTATTAAAAGAAGTGAGTTTGCCCAAAGTGGCAGAGTAGCATATGAGTTCAGTGGCAGGGTAACTACATCCCATTGAGGAATGTTTGGAGTGATTTGGGAATATTAATGGATGGTGATTGGGTCTACGGGCTTAGTTTGAATTATTGCCTATTATACAATGGGAGGTTGTGTGAAACAAAAATGAGTTGCTTGATATGGAGAGGGATACAACATGACCTCGAATTGGAAGGTATTGTCGTACATTTAGTTGAAGTCCACGAGTAATGAACGGACTTGTGCAGCTAGTGAATGTGCATGGGCTCAGGATGGGTATTGATTTTGTAGTAATAATGCATTGCAGCGTTGATGGAGATATCGGCGTGTAGTTTCCATAGGTGGGTTATCTCTTATGGGCATACAACAGCCGCGTGGTTGGCGAAGCTTCTGCAAAGAATCTTACTGACTATTCAGCAAGAAGTCGAATATGTGAATGTTGCTAGATATTCAGAGTTTTCATGAAATGCTAACAGAAGGATTTCGAGGAATTTGGCGGTTGATTGCGCAAGGTTATGTCAATGACAGATAAAAAATCTTAGTAGACACCAGAGCTGTGTAAAAGTAGCTCCAAGCTAAGTGGGAGAGTCCCACTGCCTACGATTGGGTTGCATTATTAACTACTTGTGAGGTTTCTGGCTATCGACATAAGAGCGAGTTATTTCAGCTAAGGGAAAATAATACAAGTGGTAATTTGAGCAAATGGTTTGAGAGATATGTGCCATAAATGGCCTTATCAATTATGTTTAGGCTTGGGAAAGGTTCAAGATTTATGCTTCATGTTGATGCGGGTTGCACGGAGAGTGACTCAACCGGGTGCTTCATTGAGAGTGTGTTCATGTTCTAGAAGATTCTTGGAGTTGATTATATTCGGCACCAATTCAGAGTAGGTGACTCTTAATAACGGTTCTAGTGGATTCAAATATTAAGGCATGGTGCCTAAGGATTTCGAGTCCGTAAGTATGGTTAAGAATCGATCTTTGAAGCAGATTATGAAAAGAGGCTTGGAATGTTCTATGATATCTTCGACTTGTAGTATAGCTTCTGGAGTAATGAAAGAAAAGGACTTCGGTTATAAGAATGGGTGCTTCAGTCGAAGATGCTAATGTGCGTGCGACGAAGGTATGAAATAGTTCATGGGTTTGCATACAATGTGGTCTTATGGAATGGGGTCACTCAAAATGAGTGCAGATTTAGGTTGTGGATGTAAGGAATGGAGCTAATATTATCTCTAAGGCAAGTTAAGGATGAATTAGAAGAAGTTAGATTGGTCGACCATGGTTGAATTGGCATATTGGTGGCAGTGATCAGTTCCTTCAGCGTGATTAAGTTATGCAGGTGATCTGTAACGATACGTGTGAGACTTGATGGCCGCCGTAATTGATTTAGTTGGGGGTATTCAAGTATTATAGCATGTTATGTGTAGGCGGACCCCAGAAGGGTTATAGTGGTTAGACCACTACTTGAGGATTGGAATGACCAACAGTTGTGAGAATTTACTCGCGTGTTGATATGGCTCTCTTGGAATGGGAAAAGTAAAAGGTTTCTATCTGATGAAGTGTTTACCCTATTAGTGGTTCATGAGTTATAATGAAATTTTGATACTGCCGCATATTGGCATGATAGGTGCAGTGGGCAGCAGGGAAAAAAATTGAAAATGAGGAACCGAGGTTGCGGTTCTGTGTTGGCAAGGATGTCACGAGCTCAGATGAGCCGGGGAGGAATTTGAATGTTTGGAGTAAGTTGGGATTGTTTCTATCATCACCTGAGATAGGTGTTTTGTGAAAGAGGCTTTGCAATCTGGTTATGAATTCTCGATTTGCTTTACAACATTAGTGCAGCTAGTGGTATGGATGTACAGACTTGTTATCTGGTGCGGAAAGTCGTGGGAGAGTGTCTCGCGGGGGGATTGTATAAATGTGACATGTAGTCACCTAGTTGATTTGAAATTTGAACCAAGTATGGAGATTGTGGTAGTATCGCTTTTATTGGAATATGGACGGTGGAGGCTTACTCCGGTTATGATGGTTCTTCTTGTGAGTTATAGGAAGAAGGGGTAGTTATGGACCCTTGAGAGGTTATTGGACTAGTACGGTGCGATCAGAATCATCTTGAGGTGTGTGGATGGATTTAAATGTGAATATGGGATTTATATCAAGCTAGATGTGTTTCTTTCAACATAGCGCTCCTTATAAAAAAGTATTCGGACGCTGGATGCTATTTTGTCGTCGGCTATTTCATGTAATGCTATATTGGGCCATGTGAGTTGTGAAATGGCTTGATGAATTTCTTATATGTAAGATTCTACGTAGCGATGGTGTTATATGAGCAGGATGGCTCTTGTGATTTCAATTATATATCGCACCTCAGTTGTGCTTGAGTTTTGTAGCTTATCATGCTATATGTCTTCCCAGGGATGATATTATGCACTTACTATGCTTACAAGTGATATTCGGTATTTAGTAATGATGAGCAATTTAGCTTGGTGTGTATCTCCTTATATGAGTTATATGTGTGGAATGGGTGGCACGCCGCCACGGGCATGTTATTTGAATTGGGTTGCACACCACAACAATATGATGTTGAGTACAGTATTCTATATTCTAATTTTTTTATTTTCTGAGTAAAGTACATATTAGCTGCGTGAGTTGAGTAGTCCCTTTCAGAGTTCATTTTTCTTATGTATCACGTTCGAGTTGGTAGCATACTGGCATATTGTGGCATCATATGAGACTTTTGGTCATGTCTGGGTGGCTTATTACATGGACAACTCATACCGGGTAAAATGAGATTATTGGATCTACGATCAGTGTGATCGGATTATATGAAATATATTAAAGAGCAAATACCATTATTTGGTTCAGAATGAGGTGATGATTCATGTCAGGAGTATAGACTCGACGGTTTGTCGTCTCGGTAGTTGGTTATGAAATTCTATACACCACTTCCGTCGTGGCGGTATTGCAAAAGTTGGGGCAAGATTTATATATGTCATGAGGTGCATTGCGGGCATCAAATTTGGGAAATGTCAGTTATTATGATTGGAGAAGGTTATTATGGTTGGTGAATGATGTGGTGCATGGTGAGAATTAAGCAAAGGTATACAGTCACGTTCTAGTACATAGGGTGGTGATTGATACATTGTTCGTGGGTTGGAAGCAGGCCTGACAGAGAATTTAGGGTGTTGGAACTGGATTCTAAGTTGATTGGTTTGAATAAAAGAGAATATCTTCAGATTTGATATAGCTAATGTGTTCAATGGAGTTGTGGCAGCACGGGTAGGTGCACGAGGTGTTAAACAATGATTTTGGACAACTTCAGTGCAATTCTCAGCACATTCGAGGACGAACGTATGTTTAAGTAGGAGAGAAAGTAACAACCAAATCAGTTGTTTTGAACTCTAGCATATCGTTCGGCAGTTTGAGGTCGTGAACAACTTCCTATTAGCTATTATGACCTGTACGCATGATAAGAATTGAATTTTGGAAAGTTCGGAGTTGATTTGGAAAGAGAATTCACATTTCGGCAGCTTTAAGATGGAGGAATTGACAAGGATTGGATTGTTGAGTAAACGACCTCCAAATCGGGATTTGAAGGTTCTAGCAGGTTCGTATGATGACTTTGGACTTGGGCTTAAGTCCGGATCGAGTTTTGGGTGACCAGGGAGCGTTTCTGCGCCTATTGTAGAAGTTAGCATTTTGGAAGAATTCCATAGGTTTGGATTGAAGTGCATTTCACTGCTATCGATGTCCGTTTAAGATTTCGAGTTTTTGGAATAGCTCCGTATGGTGATTCTGGTGTTGGGAGCGAGATCGAAAATAAATTTGGAGGTCCGTAGGTAATTTTGGAGTCATTTGGCGAAAGTTAGAAATTTGAAGGTTTTTGAGAAGTTTGACCAGAAGTAAACTTTTTGCTACCGGGGTTGGATTCCGATTTTGGAAGTTGGAATAGGTCCGTAATGTTAAATATTACTTATGTGCAAAATTTGGGATCAATCGGACGCGATTTAATAGTTTTCGGCATCAAATGTAGAAGTTTGAAGTTCTAAAGTTCAAAGAGCTCGAATTGGGGTGTGATTCGTGATTTTGACGTTGTTTGATGTGATTTGAGGCCTCGAATTGGTCTGCGTTATGTTTTGGGACTGGTTAGTATGATTGTTGGGGTCCAGGGGCCTCAGGGTGGATTCCGGATGGTTAACGGATCAATTTTAGAATTTGAGGATTAATTGAGGCAGCTGATATCTGGTGTAACCGCACCTGCGAGGTTTTGGATGCATGTGCGGTGCCGTAGAAGCGGCCATGGGGTCGGAAATACAGCTTGGGCGGAGAAGGGCAGTGACCGCATGTGCGGAACTTTACTCGTATGTGCGGGTGTGCATCTGCGTTGAGGAGGCCACATAAGTGGATTTTTGGACTTGAGCCTGGGGCCGCAGAAGTGGAATTGGAAATGCACCTACGGGACCGCAGAAGCAGTCAAGTGACCGCAGGTGCGAGAAGCAGGCTGGGCAGAGTGTTCTTTTAAAAATGAGGGTTTGGCTCATTTTCACCATTTTTCCTCTATGGGAGCCAATTTGGAGCAACTTGGGAGTGTCATTTTCACCATCAAGCTTGAGGTAAGTGGTTTATACTACTCTTGAGTTAAATACATTAGTTATGTATGGATTTTAGCATGAAAATTTGTTGAGATTTGGATTTTGAGGTAAAACCTAGAAAATTGGTGTCACACCTCCTTTTGGCGCTACCCGGGTAACAAATAAACATGCCATACAAAAAATGCAAATAATACAAGGAAAATAACAGAACATTCCCAACAATTGCAAACAAACAAAAATTATTTTATTTTTTGAATTTTCTGGGAGTAATTCATATGTAGGGCAAAAATCACGTGCTCACAATTGGTGTTTTTGGATTTTGACCACGATTTTGGACATGAAATTGAGAGTAAATTAAACATTTGAGTTCGTGAGGTTATGGGTAAAGTTTATCTTCGAAAATATTTGGATTTGGGGCACGTGTCCTGAGGGTGAGTTTGTCAAATTTTCAATGCGGAGTTGGGAATTTATATAAATGGAATTGTTATGAGTTTTAGGGTATGTTTTCATTGGTTTGCCCATTATTTGACTAGTTTTGGGAGCATTGACATCGGTTTGAGTTGTTGGAAGGGCTTGGAATCCGGATATGGAACTTCGGAGCAAGGTGAGTCTCCTTTCTAACCTTGTGAGAGGGAATTGTCCCCATAGGTGAATTAATTGGATATGTGCTTCTATTTGTGGGGGCTACGTACGCACGAGGTGATGAGAGCCCGTGTGTAGCTACTATTATGCTTAAGTCCGGGTAGTCTAGGACCCCAAAGCATGCTTTATTTGTAATATTTGCAATTTTGTTCTCAATTTGAAATGCTTAAAAAATTATATCGAATGTGTAAATGAATTTCTAAAAACTAGACATCGATTTCTAGATTTTTAAAAAGAGAGATTGCCTTTTATTGGATAATTGTTTCCCTGATGAATTCCTGATTGACTGTTTGGTGTGTTTATTTATATTTGACCACGTCTCGTGTATTATTCATGAGTGGGGTAATAGATGCATCTATGGTTTGCACCATTCGACCCTCTGGCAGTGCACATTTTAAATATTATTGGATCGAGCAGTACGTCCTCGGCACGATTTGCGCATGCTTGTATTGCTTGCCTTGATATTTATAAATAAGGATATTGCTTTCCCGGATTGAGAATAAATGTATAAATGATGAAAACGAATTTGTAAATTTTCCTATGAATAAAAGAATTGTTTACTTGCTTCATTCTATTAAGTTACAACCATATTTATAAAAATCCTTGATTTATTACACTATTGGTATATTATTATTGGACCACTAGTAAGTATCAAAGTCGACCTCTCGTCTCTACTTCTTCAAGATTAGACGGGATACTTACTGAGTACACATTGTTTTCGTATACAGACTACACTTGTTGTGCATTTTTGTTGTACATGCGCATGTACGTCTAGTGACCTCGTCGGACGCAGCGTCATGGTGGATACAGAGACTTAGGTGGGCTGCACTTCTTGTCTGCAGTCAGCAGAGTCTCTTTCAGAGTACTGTATTGTATTTTTGCTACTGTCCAATTATATTCCGGACAGCTATTGTACTATATTGCTTCCTAGAAATTGCTCATACACTTGTGACACCGGATTCTGGGATGTCTATGGGATTATTCAGTATTTTAAAATTGTTAAAGGTATCATTATTTATTCAGTGAAATTTATTATTTATTGTTATTGTTTAAAAAAAGTGATTCAGATATATCTAAAACGAGAAATTACTAGTTAATTGGTGTTGGCTTACCTGACAATGGTGTCCGGCGCCATCATGGCTCTTCGTGGATTTTGGGTCGTGACGGTTATCTTGTTGTGGTAAAGAGATATTAAAGAAGGACCATTAGTGGCTGGCTTTGGGGCAATGGAAGAATGTATGGGGAATGTCTATCATAGAGTCGGGGAAGAAATAATAGAAATTGGATTGTAATATGTCTCGTTTGGATAGAAAATCCTTCATAGAAAGTTTGTGTTGGATCATGAGCCAGAGGAAAAATCGAGCTTATTTAAACAACGTAGGTGCCAAATCCAAGAGTATTTGGTGTGATTGATCTATGGGAGTTGTTGAGAGAGTTGTAGTTGTAGTAGGTATGCTGATTTGGTGAAAAATATGTGATCCGTTGCTTGAATCCAAATGGAGGAATGGACGTTGGGGGTGGTGAAAGAGATTTAGGTATGGTGGATATGGGAAAGGACCATAGGGTAAAGAATAATTGAGAGGTTGTCAAGTGACCGAGAGTTATTTAAGATGATCATTGAAACTGTAAGGTTAGCTTCAGGTGCTTGAGGGGGCCTTGGATGGTTTGGCGGAGGCAGTTTGTTGGATGGTAACCAACTTTTAGTCCATAGATTGATGGCTGAGCCATCCCTAACATTCCAAGAAAAGCCAGCTTGAAGGAGGCCGTGAGCTTTGATCATGTTTCTTAAAATGTAGGAGTTAATTGGTATAGCATGACTTGCCCATGTACATCTGTGCTGAACATATTTGACATGGAGTACCTTAGCCCACTGTCACCCCTCGAACCTGGGTCTGGATGTAACATAGCACCCGGTGCCTGACTACATGTGATCGAGCGAACCAACTGGCTGGCTGAATCAACATGTGAGATCATAACATACTGAATGCGGAAGATAAACTAACACATATTGATATACTGAAAGTCTGTCAAATGCGGAAACACTAATATAATTCTGAAACATATCTGTAGTAAAAATTACTTAACATGAAAAGCATGCGACTTTGTCTAACTGTTACTCTAGTTTATGAAGCCTCTAATGAAGTATTGAAAACACGGATTGTCTGAAAATACTGAAGACTGTAAGGTAATGGTAATGCCCCGAAAGAACTGGGGATAACCAAATAGCTGGTACGAGAATCCTAGCGCTTTGAATTGTCAACCTATAAATAGTTACCTGCATCGTGAAATGCATGCCCCAGCCAAAAGGGACAACGGTACATTTGAATTGCATTTGTATGTAAAGCAACTGAAAGAAAGAACTATAAATGCTGAAACTGATACTGAGCTGATAACTGAGAATTGATAATTGATAACTGAAATGATAACTATTGAAACTGATAACTGAAATGATAACTTATATTTGAACTAAACAAAGGAAGTAAGAATATGAATACTCTCTCTTCTGAATGATGAACAACTTGCTTATCTGAATAAACTACGGCCTCGAGCCCAATATATAAGTGCACAAGTTACGACCTTAGGCCCAAGTATACATTTACATAACTACGACATCAAGCCCCAAAAATACATAAACTATAAACTATGGCCTCATGCCCAAACATGCATAAAGCATAAACTACGGCCTTAGGCCAAAATATGCATAAAACATATAAACTACGGCCTCAGGGCCAAATCAGATGTTCAATAATCAGGGATTTAAATTCAGGAACTGAGAATCATACTACAATACGTGATGTTGAAATAGTGAATCATATTGAGTTACATGATACTGGAATACTAAATAGGACTAGACTGAGACATGTATTCTTGAACTGATTATGAAAACTGAAACTTCAATTTTTTCTGACATGCTGAGTAATCTAGACTGAGACTCATGGGCATCAAACCCAAGTCTTTATTTATTACACACTAAGCTTACAACGTTCATAATGAAAGTCATGAACGAGTTACGAAGCTAGAGAATAGAAGTTCTGCAACTATTCAAGGATCTACGCTTAACTATATTCCTGAGGCAATTAGTAATATCGCAAAAGAAACGTAGTATAGGGAGAATCATTAACATTTCAAAACATATAAAGTTAGCCTCACATACCTTAACTTCCTGCTCTTGAGCGTAATACAACATTCGCCAACCCTTTCAACTTTAATCTATATCAATTCAAGTCAAAAAGATTCCAAATTAGGAATAATACTCATGTTTTGGTCACATAGGCATTTTACCAAGCACTTGGTGGATATAAAGCTTCATAACCCTCATTAATCGTGTTTCTACACCCAAAAACATATTCTCTTGCTCCTAGACAAATTCTAAAACCTCAAATTGCTATAATCAATACCATTCTTTATCACCCATAAGATAAACGACATCCTTAATCAATAATTAACAACCAACAATCTAAGCATATAATCGTCCATGCTTTTCTATTAAACCTATAAACTCATATCTCATGACATTAGAGTCTATAATTATTAATCCAATGCTATAATCAATTAGAGGATGAAGGTATTACCTTTTGACGTTCAATCCTCTTCAATTCGAGTTCCAGGGTTTCTTCTCTCAACGATGATGTCCCAATCGAATATATAATTATTAAAGGGTTTACCCATGTGAATAAAGTTTTGGAGAATTGAAATTAACTTAGAATCACCATTAGAACTTACCTTAAATGGTGGAGGAATCTTTGAGGAGTTAGGTTCTTGAGAGCTTCCCTTTCTAGAGCAAGTTTTTGTGTTTTAGGGGTGTGGGGGATGAGGCGGGGCTTATAAAATGACTCATCGAGTGCACCCCGAACACACAACAGGGCAGTTGCAAGGGACTAATAAAACGCACATAACATTTTTCACAAAGATCCGTTCGGGCTTCAGAATATATTGTTGGAAAGTTGTTTCAAAGGGCTACAACTTTTATGTTTTGAGTTTTCTTCAATTCCTAACAGAATTTCATAAAATCAATATGATAGATGGACCTTCCATAAACTTAGTCGATTTTATCGAATCTTATGCACCTCACTCTCCGTCTTGATTCCAAACGGCTATTTCCACCAACACTCATCCCGATATGACTTCATATGTCTTAAATATAACATTAATACTTATTTAACACGTCCATACCTAGTTCGAATTTATAAAATGTTACATTATCTCCCCCTTTGGATCATTCGCCCTTGAATGATTGTTTGGTTGTAACTTCGGCTAACTCTGGACCTTAAACGGGTCTGGTGGAAACATAAACTTTCATGAACACTTGCTTTCACGACCCGAATTTTCCCCATCGTCGGGACCGTAATAACGCCTAACATTGTACTCGCTAGGCAAGCCAACGTTACAGAATATTTCACCTTTTCCCTTTATTTTTTTTTATAATTAAAACTTAACAAAATTAATGGTTTGAAAGAAAATACATCTGTCTCGGAGAAAGTAAAACAGAAATGAAGTAAAGATATGAGGGGACGCTAGGGCCAACAGACTCCTGCAAGAATACCCCGTGTATCCTAAGTGAAGTAACAACAACTAACCTCTCGATCAGCCACTAGCTCCGTAATCTGCACAAGAAGTGCAGGATGCAGTATCAGTACAACCGACCTCATGTACTGGTAAGTATCGAGCCTAACCTCGACGAAGTAATGACGAGGCTACGACGGGGCATAATAACATATAAACCTGCAATAGTTTATACTGAAATAGAAAGGAAATACAGAATGAAATATAACAAAAACTTGCATTAAATAAATACGGAACCCAGTCGTTCTACCAATACTCAGCTATAACCAATCCTTAAGGGAGTTTCAACATCACAGTAATAAACCTCAGCAGAAATGAATACATAAACATCAACTGATGCGGCGATCATCCCGATTCCACCATATAAACAATAACATTACCAATATTCACCCTTATTACTCCTTGTTGCGGCGTGCAACCCGATCCCACCAGTCTACCTTTATTACTCCTCAATATATAACCTTTATTCCTCTTGTTGCGGCGTGCAACCCGATCCCACCTGTCTACCCTTATTACTCCTTGTTGCGGCGCGCAACCCGATCCCACCAGACAATCACATTCACCCTTATTCCTCATGTTGCGGCGTGCAACCCGATCCCAATATATATAAAATCATCAATCACAAGCTAAAGACAAGTGTTTCACAAATCAACTCAAACCCTCCACAACACTTATTCCTCAACCAACACAATGTAATATCACTACAACTATAAAACTTCACCAGTTAAAACTACAAAGTGAGACCAACCAAAGTGTACCATGAAGCACCAATAACCAACATAAACAACAATGTAATATAAAGGAACTATGGAATAATTAACAACGCCGATAGAGAAACAACATTTATCGAGAATCATTTAGACATGGAATCATCAATAAGCAAGTAGCGATTAAGGCAAGAAAGCAATATATGGGAAAATGGGGAAATGAAACAGGCTAAACAGGTAATTTGGCGACGCATAAGTGCTCGTCACCACACCTATACGCCACAAACATGGTATTTCACATAGCAAGCAAGTCGGGGAACCCTAATCCCTCAAGTCAAGGTTAGACCAAATAATTACCTTAAGCAAACAGGTATTTCAAAGCTCAATCACCGCTTTACCTCTAGATTCTACCATCAATTCACTCGTATCTAGCCACAATTAACTTAATAACATAAATAAATGCTAAAGAAACCAATTCCAATGCATAATTATAGATTTCCCTACATTTTCCCCAAAAAGTCAAAAATCGACCCGGGCCCGCTTGGTCAAAACTAAAAATTCAGATCAAAACCCGATTACCCATTCACCCCCGAGCCCAGATATATAATTAGTTTTGGAATTCGGCCTCAAATTGAGGTCCAAATCCCCAAATTTTGAAATTCCTAAATTCTACCCAAACACCCAATTTCCCCATGAAAAATCCTAGATTTTGTGATGAAATCTTGTAAAAAGATGAAATAGGTTGTAAGAAATGGGTTAGAAGTCTTTTACCTATGATTTGGGGAAGAGCTACTCTTTAGAAAATCGTCTCTTGAAGCTTAGGGTTTGAAAAATTGAGAAGTTAATTGAAAATCCCGTCCAAAACTCATTTTGAACAGTTGCAGGCATCACATTTGCGATCACAGATTTGCAAATACGACCAATGCTTCGCAATTGCGAAGCTTGGCCTAGCCTGCTGT
Source organism: Nicotiana glauca (assembly GCA_026770625.1). Lineage (NCBI taxonomy): Eukaryota > Viridiplantae > Streptophyta > Magnoliopsida > Solanales > Solanaceae > Nicotiana > Nicotiana glauca. The sequence continues at coordinate 17,970 of MU689802.1, forward strand.
CTTCGCAAATGCGAACAGTTGTTCGCAAAAGCGGCCATTGTTCAAGTTGCAATTGTGACAGTGAACTTCGCAAATGCGAAGGTCCCCACCCAGCCTAATGGTCACAAATGCAAAGATTCTTTGCAAATGCGATGCTTGCATTTGCGATCCAGACATTGCAATTGCGAAGTCTGCAGACCTGAACATACCTGCAGTTTTCTTAAGTTTCAGAACACTCCTTAGCCTATCCAAAACTCACCCGAGCCCTCGGAGCTCCAAACCAAATATGCACACAAGTCTTAGAACATCATACGAACTTGATCATGAGATCAACTCGCCAAAATAACACCTAGAACTATGAATTCAACACCAAAACACATGACATTTTCAAGATACTTTTAAACTTCCTATTTTCACAACCAAAGGTCCGAATTACGTCAAATTACTTCCGTTTTCACCAAATTCCACAGATAAGGTTTAAATATTATAATGGACCTGTAGAAGGATCCGAAACTAAAATACGGGCCTGATACCAATAATATCGAACATTATTCAATTTCTAAAAATAATTATATTTTCAGTTAACAATTTTCTTCAAAAAATTCAATTCTCGGGCTAGGGACCTCAGAATTCAATTCTGAGCATACACCCAAGTCCCATATTTTGCCACAAACCCTCCTATCGGAACATGTGTTCGGGTACATTTACCCAAAATGTTAACCAAAGTCAACAAAATTATCTTTTAAGCCAAAAATCAACTTTTTAAAAAATAATTCACATAAAAGCTTTTCGTATACGTGTCCAAACTGCGCATGCAAATCGAGAAGAAAGAAAATGAGATTTTTAAGGCCTCAAAACACAAATTCGGATTCTAAAACAAAAGATGACCCTTTGGGTCATCACACTTGCATACTAAACTGAATGGATACATCATTACTGAACTGATAATATACTGAACTGAATGACTACTGCATTGACTGAAGACTGAGCTGACTGAATACTGAAGGATGTGGAGATTATAGTATAAGGTCTGAATGAAAAGGTTAGTTACTATCAACATTTCTCCGAAACACCTTCCAACTATCATAGTATATCACAAGCATCACAGGGTATCATAATGCGCATAACATGAAACATATATGTAAATACTGGTCTACCATGGATACCTGAATATTGAACTAACATGGATATATGAATATTGAATTAGCACAAATATTTGAGTACTGAACTGATATCAATATCTGAGTACTAAGCTGGCATGAATATCTAAGTATTGGACTAACATAAGTATTTGAGTATTAAACTGACATGAGTATCTGAGTATTGGAAATTTAAATGTTATAACATGATCGTGAAATACTGGTTGTCCATCCGCAAATTTTGGTGGCAACTCTAACTCATAAGCTAATTGTCTGATCCTTCGTAGGATCCTATATGGCCCGATATATCTAGGACTGAGCTTTACTTTCTTCCTAGATCTTATAACACCTTTCATAGGCGAAACCTTCAGAAACACTCAATCATCAACTTGAAACTCTAGGTCTCTATGCCGCACGTTCGAATAGGACTTTTGGCAGCTCTAAGTTATCTTCAAATACTCTTCAATCAACTTGACTTTATCCATAGTCTTATAGACCAAATTTGGTCCCAACAAATTTGCTTGACCTACTTTGAGCCAACCAGTTGGCGATCTACATATTCGCCCATGCAGAGTCTCGCACGGTGCCATCTTGATAGGTATGTGAGGTATGTGATCATACCAATTACCTTTAACATCAAAGACATATCCTCAAGTGTCTGAATAATATGCTCTGCCTGGCCATCTTTCTGAGGATGAAAAACTTGTGCCTAATCCTTTCTGAAAGAACTAAAATTTCATTTTAAACTTAGAACCACAGTCCAAAATTAAGTACAACGGAGTCCCATGCAATCAGACCATTTCCTGAATGTACAACTTGGCATAATCTTCTGCCGAATCTGTGGTCTTTACTGGCAAGAACTGTGTTGACTTGGTAAGTCGATTTACAATCACCCAATCAAATCATGCTTTCAAAATGAGCGAGATAATTATGTTATAAAGTCCATACTTACCATCTCCACTCAAGAATATGTGTATTCTATGGTAAAACAATGGGCTTTCTGATGCTCAACTTCCACTTGCTGATAATTCGGACACTTGACCACAAAGTCAGTGACGTTATTTTTCATGTCGTTCCACAAATAAATCTCCTTAAGACAATGATACACTTTTGTGGAACCTGAGTAAATAGAATACCTGAAATTCTGGGTTTCTAACATGATCCTCCTTCTTTAAGTCCATCTATGTCTGGAACGTATAGTCCGTCTTGGTACCTCAAAGTACCATCATCTCCCCTTGTTCAAAAGCCATCGTCTTATGCTTGTGCATCCCCTCTTTCAGCTGCAACAAGTAGGGATCATCAGACTATTTCTCTTTTACTTCGGCTACTAAGGAGGAACTATGTAACGACCCAATCGGTCGTTTTGAACTCCGGTGCATCATTCAGCAGTTTGAGGCCATGAGCAGCTTCATCTCAGGTATATTTACTTGTGTGTATGGTCAGAATTAAAATTCAGGAAGTTTGGAGTCAAATCTAAATGGAAATTCTCATTTTGAAAGCTTAAAGTTGAAGAAATGAACTAGGATTGGAATTTTGAGTAAATGACCTC